>CM071925.1:31885292-32031922 GCA_016081115.2 Rehmannia glutinosa | reverse complement strand
CTCATCTTTAAATCTACAATACCTAATCCCGCCAAGGATTCTCGCCAAATCATGTAGATCTTTAAGATTGATCTTTTTCCATATCCATCATTTTTAGTTTATGATGGATTTTCTTTGATGATGGCTATTTTTCATCGCCCCGTCATTTTTCGATAACTTCTGGCTGGTTTTCCTTTTGGTGTAAATAGGATACTATCCCAAATCAATACGCTTTCTTCCGATGAACTTGGTCTTTCCTCCGGTTCTGACTGCTTCAATATCATGAAGGATTTCGTGAGTTTCTTCGATATTTCACCATCGCTCTATCCGTTCTCAATGGCGAACTTGCATCGCTATATATGAATATGGCGTTGCCATACTCGCACTTCTCGATCTCTAAGATCCGGGCCGAGATCTTAGATGTATCGGGAAGTATTCCGCTCCACTCCTACTCCACCAGGAATCATGATTTTGATGGGAATTTTCATGCACCACTTCTTTTTCGAGATGCATCAACTCGACATATAAGGTCCGGTTCATTGTCCGTAAACTTATATGATATGCCGCCGCATTTTGCATTGCCTCGCGCTTCCCTATCGGCTCCCGCTGCTTCTGTATCTCATATTGGTGATTCCAATATGCGATCTTATCCTGGTGTTCTTTGTGCATACATCGCCGAATTTGACGATATGTCCCGTAGGTGTACATCTCAACAATTGTCCGATCCATATACTAAATAATTCTCTCACCAATTGTTAATTACATAAATATAATAAATATAACTAAAAGTTCTTAATAAACCTGGGGCTCGATACCATTTTGAGCAAAGCATTTAGTCAAATCACCCATAAGATGAATAAGTATAACGGGTATTATGAAAAATATGAAATAAACCCTGGACCAATTTTTCCAAGACTTGAAACTTATTGGACTAAAATTGCCCAATGTAAAACTTAGAGACCAATTTTGCCTAACCTTTTAAACTTACAAGACTAATTTTGCAAACTCAATACTTAGAGGACCGAAATTGCAAACCGCTCATATTTACAGACCAATTTTGCAATTTACCCTTTTACTTTTAGTTCCTTATTTATTGTGACACCCACCCCTACTACTACATTACTAAGCAAAGATAAAAAGTGAAATTTGACAACGTAAACCCTATATACCAATACATTTTTTTCCCGTGATATTTTAACAATGAACAAGCAAGATCACTTTACTTATAAGAAAATGACAACTCATATCCATAAGCAAAGAAGTAACAAACCCTTTTATTAAACACAACAGACATCCATGTGACCAAACACATAACCCACATCACCTTACCTATTTACATGTACATATTTACATAAAAGTTTTAAAAGTAGGGTACAACCCTAAACCAAAATATAATCCAGACCAAAAAGAGAAAGGTGACCCATCAACATAGCCAACAAAGTTGTCATCCGCACATTGCCCTCAATAGCTCCGTAGGAGTCCAAAGAGTCGCCTAAAGCACATAACTCAAGCATTTGCATGCTTACCGCACGCATGAACTACATGAGCTAAAAGCTCAACAAGTAAAAATCATGCATGTCCAAAGAATGATGATGTTGTTCCAACATGTAATGCTATCATGTAAAATCCATGAATCAAAATACTTTTCTTAAATCATTTTCTTTCATTTGGGTCCTCGACCCAACTACTATGCACCGGAAAATAGCTCAAAGACACAACAATAATCAAGTGGCCAATAATATAAGTATAGATCTATGTGTGGACCATCCTCCCGCTGCCCGCCTAGGGTCCCCTACTTACATCCTCAGGTCCGCCAAGAAAAGTATCCCATCCCGCAGTCCATACATAGGTACTCATAAAATGGACCATCCTCGACCCACCAAGAGCCCATCTTCTAGCTCTTGTGTTCACCATGAAGTATCCCACTTGCTATACCTAAACATATATCATTAGTACGCTAACAGGCGTCCTGGGCACTAGCAAAGGGTCAACAACAACCATTTTATTTTAGAAAATATTTTCGATTCCCGCCGAACGCCTACTTGTAATATGCGTAGCCTTCTGAAATCGCACGTAGATAAACGTGTTCAATGGCTCGTGGCCTGTAATGCGGCGCTCGTACAAGCGGTGCTGCAACACATAATATCCCACGTGTGTCAGCAAAGATCTACGTTCGTTTGTCTGATGATTGGCTTGATCTGTATTCGTACATTCACGATTTGCCGTGGTTGTTACTTCTCTCACCGTTAGGTGTGAACAATGCAGCAGTATAAAATGTATTAATTTCTAATAATCAATCAACCACATTTCTACTACACTAATCCAGTTAGAAACCAAATTCCTAATCAACCTAATATGAAGAAAACTAATCAAAATTCCTAACCACCTTAATTTCTGAATTTGAAATATAGTTAATTGTTCTCTTAATATATTAATCGAAATTCTGATTCTTGAACACCATTCTATTGCAGGCCATTTTATTCCACCACAATGCCAAAATTAAAAGATTTATATAAAGATAATAATTCTACTAATTCTTTAAGATATCGAACTTATCCTTTTTATGATTAATTACCATTTCTTCATTATTTGATCTCAAATATCTCCTTATTCAATCACTAACTTTTATTAAACTTCTGACAGTCATATAAATGGAAGTTAGTATTAATCATATAATTGATCAATCATTCAATTTACAAGGCTACCCAAACATTATTTTCCCTGAGTTGGAGCTTTTAAAAACAAAGCCTAATCATGCTACTTTCATCTCTCATTGTACAGACTCCTTATAATTTTATTACCAATTAATTATATGTAAACTAAATGCAAAGTCAGATTTAAAATCCATCCATATATACTCTTAACTGTGAATTAAATCTGAAAATGATGGCTTGGGAGACAACTTACCAGTATTTGACTTGAAACCTGCTTTTTTCTCCTTTTCTTTTTGACGCCGATAAGTTTCAATTCCCACTCTCTGTTCTTTCCACTTCATTGTGTGGGTCCGTGTGTGTGTGTGTGTTGTTTTGAAATGGAGCAAAGGCCGTGCTTAAGGCAGTTTCCCAGTCCATTTCATGTTTGTATTAGTTATATTAATTATTAACTAGTGCAATCACCCATATTAGTCATATTCATGTCTATCTGAACTCATCCAGTACCAACCATACACGTGTATATATATAGAAGCATTCTATACATCACTTTATAGAATATATAAGGTTATACATTATTACATATTTAAAAGTATATATATACACTACATATATATGTATATATTAATTGTGTTAGGTACATATATATTTGTGTATATATAATCAGTATATAATTTTCGGGTATTCAATTAGAAGTTCTACTACTATTATTATTACTATTTGCAGTCCCAAGGGGGTGTGAGTGTAAGGTTTAGAAGGGGTGGTTGAATAAAAGCTTATCAACTTTGATTTAGTCCTTTTAAAGTTAAAGGAGTTGATCTTCTTTAAATTTGTGTCCTTGGTGGATAACTAATTTAGTTAATCGGTGAGTTAGTTCTTTCAACACCTTTCATTATTTGTTGATAAGTAACTTTCAATTGTTAAGGGTAGTTAGCTCATTTGTAGTTTGTTTTAATGGAAAAATGAACACCACTTAAATTTGTTTTGAATTATGATTTAATGTGGTTTTAATCTTGGGGTGCTCAGAGTGGATAGCAAATTTATCAATGATTAAACAAATAAGATGCGGGGAATTAAAGTCTTTGAAATGTAAATGACACGATAAGTTTTATAGAGGTTCGAAGATGGGAGTAGGTCTTCTGCTCCTCTCTTTCCAACTCTGGAGGAATCCAGCAGTATTGATCGGTGTCTGAGTGGAGGAAACGGACGAGATCTGATTAACGATCACCACGAGGCGGCTTGATCCTTTGGGACTCAGTGCGAATGCACTTGGTCACTCGGTGGCTTCTGCGTGCGACTCGGCTTCTTCACCCAGGCGGTTGCGCATTCACTCTGACTCTTTGCTCAAGCTCTTTGGATTTGATAACCAAGCCCTCAAAACTGGCTGGTTCGGCGGCCGAACCCGCCACAATCCTAGTGGAATGTAGACCCCTTTTCTTCAAAGTTTCCTCTTCAAATGATTGAAGTTGATTATATTTTCACGGTAAAAGTGTTAGTTGATTTTCTTCCGTAGTGTAGGCCGAGAGATTAATCTTGATAATTTTGAGAATATATTGATTACAGTTTGAGATGTTAGCTTGAATGTGCATTAGTTGAGGTAATCAGGTAACCTCTCAGTGGGTCATTCCTCGGCCTTTACTATAAGTGATCTTTCAAAAATGCAGGTTGAAGAGATAGGCTTATTTGTGAAAGTCACTTGTCAATGAATGGCTTGTCTTGTGCGATCCTTAGTACCACTTCCTCGTATGAATTGTTCTTGACTTTGAGTTACGACACGGTGTAGTACTTCCCATTAGTTTTATTCCTCTTGCCATGCAGGCAGGGTAAGCATCGAAGAAAGGTAGCATGGAATATTACTTGTTTAAGTAATTCTCTTGATTCTGTCTGGCTAGCGAATCTCTTTGAGTTATCTCGAAACTTTGCATTTCCTTGCTTTAGGATGACTTAGAAGTCGGCTTCCGATCGTGGATGACTCTTGTCACTTCCAGCTAGAGACTTAGCTATCTTGAGTTGACTTGGTGATGCTTTACTGTTGCACCTTGATTGAGTTCCGTCTTCTCTTCTTTGCCAAACTCTGGTCTCTCGCAATTGATCTAACTATCTGATCTCGAGTTTATGTGCATGTTTAGGCATGGTGAGCAAAAGTGGAACCAGCTAGTTTGGCCATTTGTCTGATGCGAGTTTACAACGAAGTAAATTAACGACACATATTCCTAAGTTTTACATGACATTCATCAAAATCTAAACAATAAATTTATAATTTCCTTTTTGATGATGCAGAAACTTAAAACATTCAAAATGTAAATAGCAAAGATACATACGAGATAGTGCATTCACGGAGAATGTATGCGTGAAATCCAATCCTTTTATTGATCATAACATTCTTGTTCTTTACTAGCTGTTCTGAGGTGTATCGAGCAAACATTTATGTCTACGCAAAAATAGAGAATTCCTGATTTGTCTACGGTGAAACGTACATGAAGTATTTACATAGTAAGATACATGAAGGGGTGGGTGACACCACTTCATCTCCTTGTTTGCCTCTTAACTTTCCTTTGCTTGGATTTTGTCATCTTTCGCTCTTACTTCCTCTTTTCTCATCTTGACGCCTTAACCACTTTCTTTTCATATGCCTTGAGGCGATTTCATCTTCTTAGTCTCTCTTGTCTCTCCTCCCATGTAAGAGTTTGTTTTTTATTTTCTTTAATTCTTTTCACATACTCAACATTGTTTTTGCACATACATTGGCTGCTTAAGTAAACATTGATGGATCATCCTTCTTTTTGGATCTATGTACTGAAGTATTTTAGGCGGGATGTCTAGAATGCTGAACCCTTTTCCTCCCACCAGCAGTTTTTTTCTACCTCTTACTCTAAGCGTATATATTATGCTGGTCTTAACTTTCCCGGTGAGTGACTAGCGGGTAACCCGTGAGAATAGCGTCGGTGGTCAGCGTCAGCAAACCTCTTCATAACGTGAGACCATACTACAAGTCCAGGCTTGGTATGGACATGTTTGCGAAGTATCCTTGAGATACGCGAGCATTTTAAATTCATCAGGCGTCTTGGCTCGGTTAGGCATACGAGATGGCATAAGTGTCTCTGTCTCTTGCTGGAATGCCTCCGTGTTGTTTCAAGATATCCATTACTCGGGCATTCATCCCTTCCTTCCACTCCCATCCACCACTTCCAGCTGTCTTTCTCTTTGACCATAGATACAACAGTGTTGGAGTCGCGGGAAGTCGGCTGGGAGTTTCTTTGCGATAATATCAGTTGTGACAAGACCTTGTTAAGGAGGGGTTTGTGCGATCATTGTAAGTTTACATCTCTCGATCCTTCCCCCTCAGCCAGACTTTCCTTTCTTTTGTTTGACAACTTATGTTTGTCTTTCCCATTCACAGTTTGCTACCTCTTCTCAGCGTCGGATCTCTTCGCTTTTAGGTATTCCTCTTCCCCCTTTTTGGCATCATCAAGGAGAGAGAGGAACCCGAAGCTTATCTACCAAGCGGAAGTCGGAGTGTGATGGTCGAGTTACGCTTTGGTCTAACACCTGCGAGGGTATCTTTGCATGAAGGCTTCGAATGAGTAGCGTTGGATGGGCTTTAAGCCTTCACCTCGACCATGAAAGTGAATTTTCTATCCATGTTTTTTTTCTTCCCGCAATAGCTCGTTCTTATTTTGCTCACGCGGCAACTTTATCTCAGCGATGTGAGATTCATGCATGTGCTCAATGTGTTCTCTCAGTGCGTCTTTGCATCGACATTCTCATTTCGCCAGGACCAACGGCTTGTTGAACAAGTGTTACCGAAATATCTAGCTTGTTCCACACGCGTTGTTTTTCTTTGTTGCCACCACTCCCGGTCGGCTATTATGCTTATCTCGAGTATTGATAAGATTAGCATCTCTGTTATCGATCTCATGTCCATCGAGGCAGGCCTCTCCATCGTTCAATTTACCAAATAATGGTTTGAACACCTCCGAACCGAGTTGTTCCTAACATTGCGGTTGCGGCAAGCGGCGTCAAAATCATAGTCATTTGGGCGATGGTATCGATGGAATAGCGGGGATGCAGTGCAATGAGACGCTGAGATCTCTTTGGACTCTTTAGGGAGGTCGGGTACCTCTAGAGAAGGAAATGATTCTGAAAGGAATCATCACGGGCATTTGGGATTTGTTCAATGATGAGTGGTGCGCGTGAAGTTCCTTGTGAGTCGAACCTCTTTGCTGACTTAGGGGAACTGCTTGTGGACTCTGTTTGGTTAAGTCTGTTGTGAAGTTGACCTGACTTGCTGAGCCTCAATTTGTCTCCATGACCGTCGGTCTCAATTTGGTTTCTCCCGAGTCAGGAGTGGTAGTCCTCGGCCTTATCGGAGCGTCATCGGACGATGATGAGATTTCCATGGTGGCTCATCATCAAGATTGAAAGTTGTGAGAAGTTTGAGGTGAGGGACACTCGTGGTTGGAACATCCTCGGTGATCTTTTGGATCGATCCGCAAGGGGGATGACTAAAACCTTCATCGTCTTCTTCCGATCTAGAAAGTTACATCAAGATTATCCTGGGAATCGTGAAGGCGCTTATCTCCTTTTCAAATGGATCAATGATAGCAGGAGGGGATGTTCTGTACTTGACTTCTTCTTTACCCCGGGAAGTCTCAACCTCCGGGTTGGCCTTCATTACCTCTTGCAGTCTCACCCGCGGCGAGGTATGGACATCCCTTTCGACAGTGTCGGTGTCTTGGGGTCTTTCTGCGGTGGCATCCATTGAGTCTCAAACCCATGGATTGGACTTTTCATCGCCCAGTAGTGATAACTCCCAGGGGTTGTTCTTTACATTACCTCACCGCATCAGCAGCGTCATTAGCCTGCCAGAGCGGTTGCACCAGCTGAGACAATTTCAATCGTCTGAGCCGTTGATGACAACTTGCTGTGTACTTTGTGTTTGTTCCTTCTCCACTTCGCCTCCTTGATTCGTTTGTGGAGTCATCTGCAGATCCTCCGACCTTGCGCAGTGGAGGAAGTTCAGCTGGCGCACCCGAGCTGAGTGACTTGGAATGGGGTCACTCGTCTCCAAACTCCCGGCTATTTCTACTGAGTGTTCAGCCGTTGGGGCAGGTGGTAAGACACCTTCGTTAGGGGTTGGCTCGAGTGGGGTCCCCACTAACCCAGTTTCATCGCCAGTTCCCTTATTTCCTTCTTCCGAGTGAGCTGGGGAAGTGGTGGCAGCAACAACGATGGCAATATGTTGCACCACTCCCATTGGGTCTATTTACAGCTGTGTTTTGGAGGACTCTCCTGGTCCCTCCATCATTCTTTGCTCGTGAAGGATTTTGGATTCGTGCATTGCTTGCTGCATTTGCAATTCTTCTGTGGTGGCAGCAGGGTCCAGATCCTCATCACTATCTGATAAGACATCAAGGAGATGATGTGTGTGTTCTGTGGTGCCGGTGATAGGGCAGATGCTGGCTTTCTCACGCGCCTCAGCTTCCTCTGCCTGTCTGTCCTTCTCCTTGTCCTTGAAGATCTGCAAGATATCTGTGCAGTTTTCTTCATCCAGTGCTTGGACCACAGTGGTCACTCCAAGAAAGTTCATCAGTTCATCTTCTTCTTCGATAAACTCAGGCCGTTGGAACTGTTCCTTGGATCGACTCAATTTCCACTTCCTCCACTCTCGCAGATGATTTTGGATGTCTGGATAAAGTGGGGATAGGATCATCACATCATCATCATCTCTATCAGCTTCTTCTTGTTGTCCCTCATTCTCAGGGATAGAAGGTAGCAAGCTCACAGTGCTTCTTGTCGATTCGTCATTGCAGGAGGGGATACGATCCTATCAACAGGAGAGTGTGCTTTCTCAGCTACTTCTTGTGTCTCAGCTGTTCGAACTACAGCTGGGTCTTCAGTTTGCCTCTGCTGATCGCCTTCAGCAGACTTAGCTGTTTCATTAATAGTATCTGGAGACTCTACATCTCCAGCAGTCTCTGGTATCTGTTTCAGCTGAGTGGCTGACTCAGTCAGTTTCTCAAGCTCGAAGCGCTTGATGATTCTTCTTCGTCTCTTAGTTTGTACCGAGAGGATTTACAGTTGGAGAGAGTTTTTTTTCCAGTCTTGGGCGCGGGGTGTGGTGTTTTCTTAGAGCTGGGCCGTCTTGGCTTCTCGGTTCTCCTCTTTTTGGCGATGGAGAAGGTATTTGAGATTCCTTCTCGCCGCTTCTTATTGAAAGCGGAGACACGAGGTTTGTGGGGGCAGGTGACTCATTTGCGTGGCGATGGACTCTTCTGCGGGCGGGAGCATATTTGTTTTCTTTCTGCAGGGGCTCAGTTCTCTTAGCAGGGGCAGCCTTCTTCTTTCGTGGAGAGGAGACATATGTATCTTGAGTCAGTGATTCCCCCTCACTCGTATCGCTCTCTTGGCGTAGGCTCTCTTCGTGCGCCTAGAGAGGTTTGATACGAACATCCTCTTGTTTACATGGAACGCCTTTCCATGTCCAAGAGGACTCTTTGACCTCCATCACACCAGATCACAGGACCATATCCCGGGGATCTCCAAATGCACCATTCTCCTTGAAGGATTTGTTCCTACATTGCGTAAGAGTCGATGTAGACAAACTCAGCCGATTTACTTGCTTTTCTTCAATGATAGCGACCATTACGATCAATTTTGCTTTGGATAGTTGGTCAAAGTCGCCAAATTTGATGTCTATGCATTTGCAACTATGTCCAACCGATTAGTGGTAGTCTCCTTCAAACTGACCTCTTGTTGGTTGTGTAGACTATCCTTTTCGGCATAGTCGGTCTTGGCTACTTCTTCCAAGCGGCGGCCAAGTCTACATTAGCTTCATTGATATCCGGTGCTCCTTCCACCGTGTAATGAGCGATGTTACGCCAAATCCTTGGCGAGAGATGATGAACCTTCCGTGAGCAGGAGGATTTGATCCCCTCATCGTGAATCTCGGCGTTCACGTGAATCGTGCGACCTCTTCCACATAGGTCATCGAGAACTCCATTGTCGAGAAATGGTTTTAGCCGGACGTTTGAGCTTTTTCGGTGATCTTCTTTATGAGGGCGTCATCGGACCCTGTTTGACCATACCCCGATATCCACGAGGCAGGTGTGGATTTGCTTTCCTAATTTGGACAAAATCATAAGTCGATGCCATTTTTTTGAAAGTATTTCACGAAATAAACTTAGAAGTTGATTTCAAGATTGATAGGGTTTTGAGAGAGTTTTGCCTTTGCTTCTACGAGAGAAAATGAACGATTTTGGTAATGTGTGAGAGAAATGGACAAAAAAAGGTTTAAGTATGGTTCATGAAAGGATGTGCGGGTGGTTTTTGAAATGTGATCGAAATCAACGGCTTAGATTTTGCACGTCGATTTAGCATTTAATATCAAAGTATTTAATGCGGCAAGCATTTATATCCAATCATAAGGTTGGTGTGTAGCTTTGCCTATACTGCGTCATAATTATCTTTGGCGTCATTCTTAAAAACATTCGCTTAGTAAAAGCATTGCGTTTTTGTCACTTTGCTCATAAATGACTAGAAACTTTATCCCTTAGATTTAACCCTTCTTCACCGAGTTCTCTTAGTGACTCATTTTGTCAAACAAATTCGGTACATTTGTTTTGTCTTTGATTCACCAGGCGATTTGAAAGTTCACTCTTTTTCCCCTTTTTTTGTGTTTCATTTCTTTTCTTTGAGTCTTAAAGTGTCGACCCATTTCAATTAACCACTAGCATGCTTGAGTTCTTCAAATCTTGACTCACACAATGGTTTTGTGAATATGTCGTGGCCCCATTTGTTTATCCCGTTGAAATATATTCAAGGTAATGTCCTTCTTTTCAACATGATCTCTTATGAAGTAATATCGACATCGATATGCTTTGTTCTTGAGTGCAACACATGATTTTGAGTGATTCTTGATTGCACTTGTGTTATCACACATGATTGGAATTTCCTTTTCTTCAACTTCATAGTCTCTCATTTCTTTGTCTCATCCATAGGACTTGGGCTGTGACTGCCCTTGCCTATGTATTGCCTGGTGTAGAGGTGGCTATTGAATTTTGCTTTTTTGCTAAACCAGGAAAGTGCTTTGTTTCAAGCATTTGACATGTCTTGAGGTGCTCTTCTGTCGACTCGCATCCCGGCATAGTCAGTCACGGATAGCCAATTAGCTTGAATCCACCTTCCTTTGGATACCATAAGCCAACTTCTTGGCTTCCTTTCAAATATCTCAAGATCCTCTTAGCTGCGGTCATATGTCTCTCTTTTGGAGCGATTGAAATCTTGCACATACACCTACAATAAAGGTGATGTAAACGCTCTTTGTGAGATAAAAGCGATGATCCGATAAGTGCTCACATGTATCTTGTTTGATCTCGGGCTTGCCATCTTCATCCATATCCATTTTGACTAGTGTATTCATTGGTATTTTCACGAGAACACTTCTCTTCCATACCAAATTTCTTCATTAAATCTCGGTGTATTTTTATTTGACTTATGAAGGTTCCATCCTTGGTGTTTCACTGGAGTCAAGGAAGAATGTCGACTCTCCCATCGTGCTCATTTCGAATTTGCTCTGCATGAGGTTTGAAAATTTATCACCTGACTCTTTGTTTGTGGATCAAAAATGATGTCATCCATATATTTGAACAAGCAATATGCTCTTCTTGTCTTGAATTCTTAAAAGTGTTCTATCTACTTTTCCTTTTGTGAATCCATTCTCGAGTTAGGAATTGTGACAAAGTATCATACCATGCTCACGGGTCTTTGTTTCAATCCATATAGAGCTTTTACCTTATCTCAAATCTCAAATCCTGGAGGTTGTTCAACATACACTTCTTCTTCCAATAAACCATTTAGGAATGCACTTTTTACATCCATTTTGATATACAATAAAATTCTTGTGAGTTGCATAGGCAAGAAACATCCTTATAACTTCCAATCTTGCTACATGGGCAAATGTTTCATCAAAATCTATTCCTTCTTCTTGGCAATATCCTTTGGCTACTTGTCTTGCTTTGTTTCTTACCATAGAACCTTCCTCGTTCATCTTGTTTGAGAACACCCATTTAGTGCCAATAACATTTTTATGGGTGGGTCTTTGAACTAATTCCCATACTTTATTTCTTTCAAAGCGATTGATTCTTCTTGCATAGCTTGAATCAATGTGTGTCATCAATGCTTGTGATACATTTTTAGGCTCCATTTGTGAGATAAAGCATGTGAACATAGCTTCTTGTTGAGTTTTGGATCTTGTTTGACACTTTCTCTTATATCTCCAATGACAAGTTCGGTGGATGGTCTCTCGGCCATCTTACATCGGAGTTGGAGTAAGTTTTGGATTGGTCGTCTTCTTTTGTGTTGTTTGATCAGCTCTCTCGTAATCACTTGTGCAAATTTTCGGTGTTTTTTGAGACTCGACTATCTCATCTTCATCTAAGTTTATAATTCGGCTTGACTTGACATAGGGACTCTTACGCATGGTTGGTTGATTCGAGCTTAAATTTGATTCTTCAATGTCTTCTCCATTAACATTTGGTTCGCCGAACACCACATGAATGGATTCCTCTGTAACCATAGTCTTCTTGTTGAGTACTGTGAGGCTTTGCTTTCATCTCGAGTATCCCAAGAAGATACCTTCATCGACTTTAGCATCAAAGCCTTTAGATTATCTTTGCTATTGTTATGGATGAAGCATTTACATCCAAAAATTCTAAAATATGCAACATTTGGTTTTCTCCTGTCCAAATCTCATAGGAGTCTTCCTTCTAGTCTCCGTTGTCTTCTTGCATGTTTAGGCCTGGTGAAGCTTAACTCGGCTTGCCCGGCCTGTTTATTTACAATGCGGTTTACAATGAAATGGGGTGCCAACTTCTATTCTAAGTTTTACATGGCATTCATCAAAATTTAAACAATAAATTTCCCAACACTATTATTATTATTCTCTATATTTAAATTGATCACATATTATATTTATGTGTACACACTCAATGTCATTTTCTCTAATAAGTTTAACATGTGTAACTTTGTAATTCATATACTTCCAAATATTACCACGTGTAAGCTCGATATTAATAGTTTGACACCTAAACCCACCTATTTGAATACCACGATCAACCAATCAAAAGCTAAGAACTAATATCATGTAAAAACTTTCTTGTTAAAATCTTGTATAATATGAAGTGCGTCATGCGATGTCAATATCCATGCAAATATTATGTAGAAGTATGAAATACATGAACTTTATTGGCCTAGTGAGTCGTGAGAGGCTCGGGTAAACATCCTCCCTTCCTTATAGAAAATTTCGTCACTCAAATTTTGCCCTACCGGAATAGATCGAGTCTTGGCTCTCATTTCGTCTTATCTTTCCCAATTAGCTTCCTCTCTTGATTGATTCCTCCAAAGTACTTTAACTAATGGGATTTCCTTATTCGAGTTTCTTTACTTCTCATAACAATATCCCCGGGTATCTCTTCGTTGCTCAAATCCGTTTTCAACTCTATCGGCTCATTTGTCAAAATGTGAGATGGGTTTGCAACATATTTCCTCAACATCGAAACATGGAATACATCATGAATTTGAGACATTGACGCAGGTAAGTCAAGTCTGTAATCCACATCACCAATTCTCTCAGTAATATGAAACGGTCTTATGTATCAGGACTAAGTTTTCCTTTCTTTCCAAATCGCATTACCCCTTTTCATCGGTGCCACCTTAAGAAACACCACGATCTCCTACAGAAAATTCAAACATTCTTCTTCTTTGATGCGAGTAGCTTTTATGTCTACTCGAGCGGTTTCCATTTTTGTCGAATTTGCATCACAACCTCTGTCATTTCTCGAATCATATCACGGGCTAGAAGTTTCCTTTCCCAATTTCGTCCCGAGTGTCTGGCGATCTACACTTTCTACCGTCGATTGCTTCATAGGGGAGCCATCCGATTGTGGCTTGATAGGCATTTGTTATAGGAGAACTCTATCAAAGGTAGATGCTTACTCCATTATCCTTGAAAATCTAGAACACAAGCTCTAAGCATATCTCCTAGATTTTGTATTGTTCGCTCACGATTGTCGGTCGGTTTGAGGGTGATAAGCATTACTAAATGCTAATCGTGTCCCTAGTGCTTTGTAGACTCCTCCGAGAAATTAGATAAGAATCAGAGTCTCTATCTGAAAAAATGGATAGTGGCACACCATGAAGTCTAACCACTTTCACGTATATCGGTCCATGGGTGGAACAAATAGGAATAAAATGAAGCGATTTGGTTAATCACCACTGTTGTTCCTATTGAATTCGATCAAGTAGCATCGGTCGGTGTGTTAACTTTGCTAACTTAGCTTCAATGAACCCTCTTTGATACAACCTCTACATTCATTTTTGAAGATCCATTAACTCTGGTTTTAGAATGCGAATCGTAATTGCATTGCTTTGTATTGATTTCGGCTCAATGCATACGCTGCAACATTGGCTTTACCAGGATGATAGTTGATCACACAATCATAGTCCTTCACTAATTCCAACCATCGATGTTGTCGCATATTTAGTTCTTTTGTGTGAAGAAATACTTTAAACTTTTTGTGATCGGTGTAGATCTCACATCGTTCCCGTATAGGTAATGCGTCGATATTTTAAGCGCAAATACCACTTTGCCTTGTAAAGCTCTAAATCATGTATAGGATAGTTCTTTTTTCATAGTCCTTCAATTTGTACGAAGCGCATATGCAATAACCTTACCATTTTGCATCAATACGCATCTAGATCATTCTTCGCCGGCGTCTTATAAATGACAAAACCTCCGATTACACGATGGAATTGATAGAATAGGTGTTGATGTCAATCTCTTTTTGAGTTCTTGAAAACTTCGTTCGCTTGCCTCCGTCCATTTGAATTTGACACTTTTTATGGTCAAGTGCGTTAAAGCGAAGCAATCTTGGAGAATCCTTCCACAAAACCGAGATAATAGCCAACTAAACCCAGGAAAACTACGTACTTTTAAAGGATTTGTAGGTTGTGGACGATTGTTGATACTTCTACTTTACTTGGATCAACCGAGATTCTTGCTCGGACAAAACATGTCCCAAGAATAGTAGAATACTACTCGATCTAACCAAAATTCACATTTCTTGAATTTAGCATATAATTGCTTTTGTTTCAAGACCTCTAGTACTATTCTCAAGTGTTCACCGTGCTCCTCTTTTGTTCTAGAGTAAATCAAGATGTCATCGATAAACACTGATAAGGAATTTATCTAGAAAGTCTCTAAATACCCGATTCATCAAATCCATGAAAGCGTCGGGCATTCGTTAACCCAAATGGCATCACCAAAAATACATATTGTCCATACCTCATATTGAAGGTTGTCTTGGGTATATCATCTTCTTTCATTTGAGTTGATGAAAACAAATCGTTTATTCGAGGGAGTGGGTATTTATTCTTAATTGTGACTTTATTCAATTCTCGGTAGTTGATACACAATCTCATCGTACCATCCTTCTTTCGCACCGAATAGAACCAGCGCACCACTATGGCGAGAAGCTTAGGTCTAATGAAGCCTTTATCTAGCGGCTCTTGCAATTGTGCCTTTAGTTCTTTCGGTTCAAGCGAACCATGCGATATGGGGCTTTAGATATTGGAGCGTTCGGAATCGGTCGATAACAAACTTCGATCTCGCGGTCGGTGGTAATCGGGAAGATCATCCGGAAATACATCGGGATACTCTCTCACTATTGGAACTTCATCAAGGGTTGGTTAGTGTTGTTCATCGATGCTCATGACACTTACTAGGTATCCTTCACGACGGCCGGCGTCAACAAACATTGCGCATTTAGTGCGATATCATTGGAAATCTAAAGCGGGCGTGATTCCAACGAAGGTGAATGGATCTTTCCTTGGGGTCGAAAAGGTTACTATCTTTTTCGACAATCGATTATAGCACCATACTTTGATAGCCAATCCATGCCCAAAAATGATATCGTGATGGATTCATGGTTAACACGATTAGATCGGCATAAAGCTCTCTATTCTCGATTGGAATATCACAAACTTTCAAAATTTGATTTGTTTGTTTAGAATCTCGAAGGAATTGTTACATTGTAACCCACTTCCACTACATCGGGTGTCTACTCGGTCTTCTCACATACTCGGTGGGCGCAAATGAATGTGACGCTCGAATCAAATAGTACGAATGTTGGTGTGTCAAAGATAAGAAGTTTTGTAACCACTAATGGGTTTGCCTCTGCGTACGCTCTCGTGATAGTAAATGCTCACAGGTGGCACATTCTTTTGTCTGTAGAGTTACCTATTTGGGCACGTCTAGCAAAATGTCGACATCCCACACGTAAAACATCTCCTATTATCTACCATGCAAAGCATCAGTATGTTGAGTCTTGCTGCAGAGGGCAAAAAGCGGTGTTATAGGTTCTTTGCCTTGATCGACTCTTT
Organism: Rehmannia glutinosa; assembly: GCA_016081115.2. Classification (NCBI taxonomy): domain Eukaryota; kingdom Viridiplantae; phylum Streptophyta; class Magnoliopsida; order Lamiales; family Orobanchaceae; genus Rehmannia; species Rehmannia glutinosa. Next base: position 32,015,852 of record CM071925.1, on the reverse strand, counting down.
GATGCTTATTTTGTTCCCATTGTTGTTGTCCTTGGCGTGGTTGAAAGTTATGGCATGGTTGAAAGTTAGGTATCTGTTGCTGATGAACTTGGAAAACTCTCTTCTTTGGGCTTCCAACCCATCTCTGTTCCCTGTCCCTATTTGAATTGACGTCTAGCTTCCTGGGCACGAAAAATCCTTAATTCAGCTAGTTCTGCCACCAGTGCTCTCTCTGCGGGAACTTTGTGAATAGGTTACTCCTTGAATTCTGCCATGCTTGACATCTCTATATAGTTGGTATCAGTCCTTCAAGGAATCTCTCTACTTTTAGTGCGTCGGTGCTAACCATATGAGTGGCAAACACTGGACAATTCTTCAAATTTACGAATATAGTCCCGAGAAGGCCGTCATAGTTCACGGCGTAGTTGTATCAACTCGTTCATCTTCATTACATGAATAGGAGCCATGAAGTACTTGTTTGAATAGTTCTTTAAATCTTTCGGTCATTGTCGTAACATCTTCTATGCTCGTTATCATATTCCACCGATGTCCTCCGCACTTCCACGAAGCATAAATAGAGGCACACATTACTTTTTCTTCTTACAGGACCCTCTTTGTATTGAAATATGTTATCTATAGTCCTCGGTCGGTCTTACGCCTCTCTGTGCCCAGGATCTAATGTATCTTCAAAAGTTGGTGGGTTTAGCTTTTGGAACCTTTCTCCCACTATCTCGACTTGATCCAGCCCTTTGGTGTGGTTGATTCATTTACTGCTCTTTGTTGCCCATTAGTATCCCTCTAATGGATGAGGTACATTGAATTTGTTCTGATTGTCGTTGAATAAGCTCTGTAAGTCGAGTATAGGTATCTCCCCTCCTTGGTTTCTATCCCACTACTACTCTCACCTCCAGTTCTCACCATGAGTGAAACACAGTCTTAGGATAACCTACTAACACGTGGCCAATATAATTTCATGAAACATAAAATGCATTAGACAATAAAGTAAAACTTACTAGCATGGTTGTGCTTCACAAGTTTTGAGTTCGTTTACATGGATAGTCTACAGAACCTGCAAACCGGGCTCCGATACCACTCTATGACGCCCACCCCTACTACTACATTACTAAGCAGTATAAAAAGTGAAATTTGACAACGTAAACCCTATATACGAGTATATTTTTTTCCTGTGACATTTTAACAACAAACAAACAAAATCACTTTACTTATAAGAAAATGACAACTCATATCCATAAGCAAAGAAGTAACAAACTCTGTTATTAAACACAACAGACATCCATGTGACCAAACACATAACCCACATAAACCAGTTATTTACATGTTCATATTTACATAAGAGTTTTAAAAATAGGGTACAACCATAAACAAAAATATAACACAGGACCAAAAAGAGAAAGGTGACCCATTAACATAGCCCAACAGGTTGTCATCCATGTACACTGCCCTCAGTAGCCTGTAGGAGTCCCAACAGCTTGCCCAGTAAGCACATGACTCAAGCATTTGCTGCTTACCTGCAATGCATGAACTACATGAGCTAAATCTCAACAAGTAAAAATCATGCATGTCCAAAGAATAATAATGTTGTTCCAACATGTAATGCTAGCATGTAAAATCCATGAATCAAAATACTTTTCTTAAATCATTTTCTTTCATTTGGGCCCACTGACCAACTACTATGCACGAGAAAAAGGAAGCTCGCACCACGACAATAATTAAATGGCCAATAATATCGGTATAGATCTATGTGTGGACCATCCTCCGCTTGCCCTGACTAAGGGTCCCCTACTTGCGTCCCTTGTATCCGCCAAGATGTATCCCAGCCTTGAGGAACCATACATAGGTACTCACAAATGGACCATCCTCATGTGACCCACCAAGAGCCCATCTCCTAGCTTTGTGTTCACCAGGAAGTATCCCACTTGCTATATCTAAACATATATCATTAGTACGCCCGGGCGTGCCTCGGTGCACTAGCGATAGTCAACAAACAACCATTTTCTTCTAGAAAATATTTTAGGTATATGTGAACATCCTCTTGTAATATGCATGGACATGCAAATGCCGTGAATGGCATGTTCAATGGCTAAACAAGCACCATATTGCAACATCATACAAGCGATTATGCAACACATAATATCACGTATATTGACAAGATACTACAAGTCACATATAATACAATCAATTCAAACAATACTATGTTCATGCATACTTGATTTGCAAATGGATTGTTACTTACCTAACACAATTGTGTCGTACTGGTTTGTTAGTTGTAACTCTCACCCATTAGGTGTGAACAATCGTAATTATTAAATGTTTTAATTTCTAATAATCAATAAACACATTCTACTACACCTAATCCAATTAGAAACCAAATTTCTAATCAACCTAATATGAGAAACTTAATCAAAATTCCTAACCACCTTAATTTCTGAATTTGAAATATATTTAATTGTTATCTTAATATGTTAATCAGCGAATTCTCGATTCTTGGACACCATTCTATTGCGGGCCATTTTATTCCACCACAATGCCAAAATTAAAAGATTTATAGAAAGATAAAAATTCTACTAATTCTTTAAAGATATCGAACTTATCCTTTTTGTGATTAATTACAATTTCTTCATTATTTGATCTCAAATATCTCAACTTATTCAATCACTAACTTTTATTAAACTTCTGACAGTCATATAAATGGAAGTTCGTATTAATCATATAATTGATCAATCATTCATTTTACAAGGCTACCCAAACATTATTTTCCTAGTTGGTGCTTTTGAAACAAAGCCTAATCATGCTACTTTCATCTCTCAATTAGTACAGACTCCTTATAATTTTTATTACCAATTAATTATATGTAAACTAAATGCAAAGTCAGATTTAAAATCCAAATTATACATGTATTATCTTATATCTTAACTATGAATTAAATAGAGAAATGATAGCTTGGGAGACAACTTACCTGCAGACTTGAAAACCCACTTTTTTTTTTCTCCCTTTTCTTTTATGACGCAGAGAAGTTCGAATCCCAGCTCTCTGTTCTTTCACTTCATTATGTGGGTTCGTGTGTGTGTTTGTATTTGTTTATGAAAATGGAACACTTAAGGCCGTGCTTAAGGCGGTTTCCCAAATCTAATTTCATATTTGTATTAGTTATATTAATTATTATCTAGTGCTATCACACCCATATTAGTCATATTCATGTCTATTTGAACTCATCCATTACCAACCCATACACGTGTATATATATAGAGCATTCCTATACATTACTTTTATTATAACACCCTTACCCTTGTAATACCTATTTATATCGTATAAAAATATAATTCTAGGCTGACCACAGCTGTTTGCATTGCACATGATATTAACATGTTAATCATGATTTGTAACCCTTCTTAGCGAAAGTATTTCTTGAACAAGATTTAACAACAACTTATTCACACGGTGCATTTATCCATATTACAGAAATTAAGTAGCGTGCCCCTTTTTTTTTTTTACATATACGAGATCAAAAGCAATTTTGCCTATATGAAAATGCAAATGATGAGGCGAGGGAGAAGGATTGGAATCTGTAGGCCGGCCGACCTTTGATCCATGCTTTAACCCGGTCACGCCTCCACGAATCAACTTTTATCTCAAAGAACTAAAAAATGGCAATATTGCATTTGGTGAGTTACAAGCTCAGCAAATATAATCCAATAACCAACTATTTAACATCACACAAGCACATTATCACAACCATTCCATATCATTTGTTCATAATATTCATAACCACATAAATGCACGTGCTTAGTCATATTCTTTTACTATTATGGGCTAGCTAATACCAAGAATAAATCGTGATCACGAAGATGGCCATGGCACTGTAATTCTTTATTTCATGTAGAGTTCGTGAACTCGGGGTGGCAATATCGTACTCGTAAACCGAAATTCTACGGATGACTTGAATTCTATGATTCAAGGTCATTAGTGGCCATAATGAGAACCCATTAATCTCCGATAAATGCATTTTTGTAATCACATATTTCCTTTCCGTATCAATAACATCGTGAGAGATCGCATATCTCATTTCCATATCAATAACATCATTGGAGATCACATATTTCAATTCCATTTCAATGTCATCACATAGAGATCATATATCTCAATTTTATATCCATCTCATCACATAGAGATCACGTATATCAATTTCATCACAATATCATCATAGAGAATCATGCGATTCACGTTGAAGAGCACGATAAGCTTCTAATTACCATAGCCAAACAAGTAAAACAGATTCATTCGAATGTATCAATTATATAATCACACAAGTTAAATAACAAGCCAAAAGATTATACTCACAAGCAGGCGTCCTTGCTCGATGTTTTTGCCTAATAGGCTTTATGTGCTCCCCTTATTAGGATTTTTGACCTATTAGCATATAAAAATGCATAACCAAGTTCAAAATCATGTATTTAATACTAATGGTATCATATGTAAGCAACTTATAACTTTGTAGTTATGATTCTAAATAAATACATGACTCATTGTAATTCCGTTCTCTCGTTTTAGCTATCATATATATATATATATATATATATATATATATATATATATATATAGGGATAGGGTTATATGAGTCGGGGTCCTAGGTAAGATTGTAGGGACAATCTGTCCATTAGTCTCTTTCAATCAAGGTGATACTAATTGATTTTATACTATTTATCATAAAAAGCGTAATCATTAAGGGTATATTAGGAAAAAATAAAGGTTGGATAATATATGGACGGTTACACTTGATGGGGGAAAGATTTGATTTTCTCTCTCTACAAACTTTCATTTTCTCTCACCTCTACAAACCACACCACGTTCACAATTTCACATTCTTCATCTCTATAAAACAGAATTTGATATCTTCAATTTCTCTTTCATCCGAAATACGCAAAGCTTCGACGAAAAACCTTTCTTCTCCGTACAAACTATCGAACATGGAAGCACATATGCATGTTGGTGAAGGTGAATGTTCATCACCAATGGATTCAGCTGGTACATAAAAATCGAACATATTTTATATAGCAAATCATTCTTTTAAGTGTTTCCATTGCATTTGTTAAGATTTGATTCTAATATTTTGGTAATGTTTTCGAGTGCTTTCATGTTTTCGATTATTTTTGGTTGGTTACATGTTTTAATAATTAATGTTGTCGATTGCTTTCATAGTGAAACTATGTTGCTCTAATAATGCCAAATATTTGCTTTCGATTGGTATGTTACCATTCTGTTTTTTCTATAACAATTATTGCATTCATAATATATATTATATGCTTTGACAGAACAAAATTGTTGCATTTACTTCTAATTTGTCTAATTAGTGCCAAAAAAGGGGATAAATTTATTGGCAGCATAGTATAACTTTATTGCTTCGTTAGAATGTAGATGTTGCAAAATATGTTAACATTTCCATGATTAAATTATGTAGTATAACTTTACTGCTAATTACATAGTATACATTTATTGCTTCTTTAGAACATAATTGTTGCATGTTTAGCTCCTATTTTTTTAATAATTGGATGGCTTAAAAATATCCGTAGGTACAATATATGAAACATTTCAAGAGCACCTGGAGATATGGCCAGACTCTACAAAAAATAGGATACCCGAATGTGATCAAAGCATAGTACCCCATGAGGGAATGCAATTTACACATTTGGAAGAAGGGTTACAATTCTACCGTCACTATGGTTCTGTTGTAGGATTTGACGTGCGAATAAGTAAACCAAAAGGTTCAAAAGTGAGCTGATACGACAACAACATATTGTATGCAACAGAGAGGGATTCAAGAATGTTTCAAAATCAACTGGAGGAAAATCAAAATCAGTTGATACTACAAACGACTCTAACAACTAAAAAAGAGCATCGCAAGGGTCGGGTGCAAGGCTCGTTGTGTGTTCGAGTTCAAAGATGGTGTATACACCATCGAAAGTTTTAAGCCAAGACACACTCATTGTCTAACCGCCAATAAAAAAAGCATAAACAGTTCATGAAGGTGAATAGAAATCTCAATTATGGCCCCAGCGTTTTCTCTTTGTCGTGCTAGAGCAAATATTTGTATGGCCAAAGGTTACCATTTATTGAAAGAGACACTGGAGGGTTCTCTCACGTCGGGCGTTACAAATTGATTTCAAGAACTTTAAGAGAGAATTGATGGCATAAATATGTGGTGCGGATGCCCAATTAGTCATAGACAAGTTCCTGAAAAAAATGGAAGTATGTCCTGGCATGGTATTTGATTATGATGTGGATGGAAATGGACACCTTACAAGACTATTTTGAGCGGATCCAATAGCAAGAAGCAACTACGCTATGTTTGGGGATGTCGTCTCATTTGACGCTACGTACAACACCAACGGGTAAAAAATAAAACTACACCTAAAAAGCCTATATTATTATCTTTGATTCGTTTGTACTGTGTTTTTGAAACGATAGTTTTGTTTTTTTTGCTTTTTTACTATTATATTTTGCTACGTTTGTATTCCTCTGTTGGTGTTGAACATGGATTTATGTTTTTTGCTTTTTAGTTTATTTATTTGCAACAATTGTATTCCCCTTTGCATTATTATTAGGTTTATTTTGCAACAATTGCAATAATAGTTATGATTTTATGATGCGTTAATTATTTCGATCAATTTCTTTGGGATTAAAAAACGAAACTAGGCCTAAAAAGACTATAGTATTGTTTTCCATTTCTTTGTCAATTGCATAACATTATCCATTATTCATGAAGATGTAGTAAATCGTTATGAAAAACTAATAAACTATATATTGTTACAGGTACAAAATAGTTTTTACACCCTTCACGGGCATAGATAACCATAAAAGGTGTGTGACATTTGCAGCCGGTTTATTGTTAAAGGAAGACGAAGAATCATACGTCTGGTTGTTCTGAAATTTTATCAATGCAATGCATCAAGAACCACATTGCATAGTTACAGATCAAGATCCAGCCATGAAAAATGCAATTAAGGTAGTTTTCAAAGAGGCTAGACAACGATTATGCATGTGGCACATAATGGAAAAGGTATGAGCAAAAGTTGGTCATGCTATAATGAAGGATGAATATTTCATGCGGAGACTAGGCAACATCGTATGGGACAATTTTTTAAATCTAACCGATTTTGAAGAAGAGTGGAACAAGATAATGACAGAGTACGACTTGACATCAAACACGTGGCTGAAAAATATGTTTGAAATTCGAAATTCCTGGATTCCAGCATATTTCAAAAATGTTAAGATGGGCAGTCTGTTGAGAACCACTTCAAGGTGTGAGAGTGTTAATAGTTGGTTTGGTAATTTCACCAACTCTCAAGATAGCTTGGTGGAGTTTTTTATGCACTTTGACAGTGCAATGGATGCTAAAGACACGCCACAGATAAATTAAACAACAAGTGCGGAAAATATATGCCAGAGTTCCGCACACCGTTAACAATCGAGAAACATGCGGCATCAATATTTACTAGAAAAATATTCACTGGAGTGAGTACAAAAATAGTAGCTTCTTGTTATAGTTGTACAATGGTGCAAATCAACGAAGATTCTGACCGGTATTATCCCTACCTCATTATTAACATTTGAACCATTCTTACTTAAATGCAATTCAGTAAGTTGAACAAAATCAAAAATCGTATAATTTACTTTTTTTTTTCGTGTATGATTTCATTGCATTTTATATTGCTACCTTAGTATCAAAATATGCTTTTTTAATAAGCAATATCTGCTTCTTAGTACCTTTTAGAATTATACAGGTTTCTAATCAGTTTCACCTCTTCGTAGGTTCACTTATGTGATAAAGGAGACAAAAGCAGGGTACACGCGGTAGTTTTAAGCAAAAGGATTCCATGGCTACATGTACATGCAATATGTTCGAAAGCATAGGAATATTGTGTCATATTTTCGTCCTTCTCAAAGACGTCGACAAAATCCCGAAAAAATACTTGATGAAACGATGGACCAAACTTGGATCTCTACCTAACTTCTTCAGCAACAATTCTTGTCTCGAAGAAGACACAAGTTTAGAAACCGGTTCGATGTTTCAAAAGCTATGGTCGATTTTTCAATGTTGTGTTGGTTTATCGCAAGGAAGTAGAGAACGACTCCATAACCTCGCAGACTCATTTACGAACATAAGCAAACACTACTGAACAATGCAGAAATAAGTCCCAGCCTCGTCACAAAGAATTCATTGACGGAGCAATATGTTGGATCTGCACCACAGTTGGATGTTACAGTATTTCCCCCCTCACAAGCAAAGAATAAAGGAAGTGGAAGTCGAGTAAAAAGTCGAATTCAGAGTTAGAAGGAAAAAGCTGTAAAGGAAAGCCACAAACTAAAGAGACGATGCGGAAAGAGTGGAGAAGTAGGTACTCACAATAGTAGGACATGCACAAAAGAACTGTGAAATTTACTTCGAACAATAATAATTATTATCTTTGCTTTGTTTATCTAGTTTTTTTGCAACAATATCTATACTTTTTTGCTTTTTTAGTATTATATTTGGAACGATTGTATTCCCTGCTGCCTTATTATTGGTTTTTTCAAGCGATATCAATTATTTTCTGCTTCGTTAGTAACATGACAAAAGCTTCCACGAAAAAAGCTGAAAAGATCTTTTTTACCCAAAAAAGGCTATAACATGAAAAAGCTTCCGCAAATGAAAACAAGCCGATGTGAAAAGTGTGGGGAAGTCGGTACTCACAATAGTAGGACATGCATAAAAAGAACTATGAAATTTACTTCAAACAATAATAATTATTATCTTTGTTTCGTTCACCTAGTGTTTTTGCAACGACACCTATATTTTTTTTGCTTTTTTAGTATTATTTTGTAGAAAGATTGTATTCCTTGATGCCTTATTATTGATTTTGCAATGATACCTATATTTTTTTGCTTTTTTAGTATTGTTTTTTGGAATGATTGTATTCATTGTTGCCTTATGAAATATGCTACTTCAAGATGCAAAACTGCTTTTTGATAATATAAATTTTGCTTATTTGGCTTATTTTTCGGGCATGTAGCAACATTTGTGAAAAATTATCAACCAAATAAACTATCGATAAACAAATAAGGCATTAAAGCAAAGCAAATATCCACGAGCGTGTACATGTGCGCCAAACCAAAAACCTATGCAACCTGAAATGAAATTACCAAAAAAATATAGTTTCGAGAAAACTCCTATTATACTTGTTGCCCACTTGAAGCGGGCAACATATTTCTTCTTACAAAGACAATAGCAAAGACAATATTTCGAGTCTCAAAGACGGAGTTTGAGACAAGTTGTCTCCTTCCAAGCCCGCTATTCTAGTTTTGAGTTCCACCTCCCATGTAGGTCTCCATGTGGCGCATCGCAAACACGCCACAATCAACCTTGTTCTCATCGTCCCGCCAAGTCATTGCAAGTCTTGCAATGGACGATTGTTCAATTGACAAACAATGGCTCGTACAATTCTTCGACTTCATATACAATGCAAAAGATCACGCTAAAATAAAAGGAAAAAAATATATTAAAGCAAGAAATTAGAGTTTAAAATATATAAGAACTATGAAAATAGAAGAAAAGGGATAAGTATATGAAAGCATAAAATAAGAACCTTGAAAGCATAAACCCCTGTTTACTTATGAGATAAAAGCGAGAAAATCAACATGTGAAAGCAAATAAATTGTACTATGAGAGCAAACTTGATTCCTTCATAAAGCAACTAGTATGAAACATTGTGAAGAAGCTGAAATGTGAAGAGAGCTAAAATGAATATTGTAAGAAAGCATCACGAAATGAATAATGTAAAAGCAAAACAATTGTACTATGAAATCAAAAATCAATACATAGAGTATCACATTATGAACATTGTCAAAAACATGTACTTTTGTATTAAAAGCTAAACAAAAGTTCTATGAATGCAAAACAATGTATTGTGACAAGCAAAATCACTAAATAAAAGCAAAGTATGAACATTGTCAAAGCAAAATGGTACATCTTTGTTAAAGCAAAAATAAATTATCTGTGGAAAGCAAGCGACACTAAGTAAAGCACTACATACCAGCTTATGTGGGATGCGATCATACTTCTGCAGTGTCAACCTGCCAATTGACGAATTGTCAAGAATATGGCATTGTTTTCTCGTTATATCAAACGACACAACAAAAAAGTGCTCACTTTTTAAAATTGGGAAAAAAAACTGCAATCATTTGAAAAATATGATAAGATTATAAACGTGAAAAAAAAACCAAAATGTGAAAATAATTACCGTGAATTGTTGTAACAATAAAACAACAGAAATTATAATTCAATTTTAAATTTTCAAAAATAGTTAAAAAAAATAGTAAAAGTCTAGGCAAAAAACATACTGTCGAAAATATGCTTGAAAAGTGTCTACGTGGCGAACTCCTACTCTTCATATCTTCTTTTGAGTTAAGAATCCTACACCAAATGTCAATAACAGAAGCACTAACATAGGACCCAATCCTTAAGCTCTCGAGTTCCTCCCTCATCAACGTGTAATCACCAAACTTGAAGATTATTTCACACCTACGATTAAATAAAATGCAATTTAATAACGTACAAGTATTTAAAAAAACATTCCAAAAATAAATATGTGTAAAGACTCACTTGTTATCCGTTTCATTATCAAAAATCCACTTCGAAGCCACTAACTGCGGTTGATTGTATTTCTTAAATACATCAATCTGCCTCACGTAGAACGGGAAATTAGTTGAATAAATTTCTTTTTAATTCTCTTGTTACTTTTCGGCGCACTGCGTAGTACAATTCGCGAAACGGCACCTCAAAGATCATCTTAATTATTTTCGGTGTCAACATGATTATCATTGTTTATGCCTTCCTCCTACATAGTTTATTTTTATGTGAATCTTAGCAAACACCGAAGATAATTTGTCGATCTATTTATTTAAATTTAATTCTCGTTTTTCTCACAAACCTTGCGGACGCCATATCTCCTTGACCTCATCCATATTTTTCCCGCTAGTGAAAATAAAATAAAGAGTTAATTTTTCCCCAACTTTTGGATAGCCAAAAAAGACAAGAAAAAAAGGAAATACAACTTTGAACATAATAACCTTCCCCTCTTCTGCGAGTTCTTCATTGATCCTTTGATCCGATTCAATGAATTCGAAATCTTAGGTAAGTCAAGGCTAAAATAGGACTCATCAATGAGCTTTTTGTAATGGTCCCTTAAACCTAGCGCTTGTTCAATCTTCTCTATTGCATCAATCGTTTAAACTTACTCCAAATTCTTCATTTGCTTGGGACTCACTTATACCGGATGGTTGTGTTTTTTGTTTTCTCAATGGCCCGCCTACTCGATAAACACATCAACTTTGTGGCGGCATCGTGGATCTTGAAGAAGTTCACATTCCCAATGACTTCACGGGGTGCATCTCGAAGAAGTTGTATAATATCAACCACATCGAGGCAAGACATGATAATTTAGCCATCACTTTCAACAAATACTCTGTTTCAACAAACAAAATGCATACTAGAACTATTAGCACAAAAACAATTTAAAGCAATTATTATGTACAACAAAGCAAAAAGATGACATATTGAAGCATAAAAACTACCATTGTACCATGAAAGCGACCAAGGTACTATGAAAGCAAAAAATGTACCGTGAAAGCATAAAATCTATTAGTGATGAAGCAAATCCAACTTCATTACTATTCAAAAAAATAGCTATGTACCATGAAAGCAAAAACAATGCGCTATAAAAGCATAAATTATGACCCATTGAAGTATAAAGAATAGCACTCTTGAATAAATAACTGTTCCACAAAGACAAAAATAACCTATGTACCATGAAAGCAAAAACATTGTACTATAAAAGCATAAATTATTAATAAGATGCAACAACAATTCAAGGCAATTATTATGTACAACAAAGCGAGAAAAAATGACATATTGAAGCCTAAAAAATAAAGTGTAAAGTTAACTATTTCCAAAAAAAATCTAAACATAAACTATGAACCATGAAATCGGACACATGGGTACTATGAAATCAACAAAAATGTCTTTGTGAAAGCATAAAATCTATCATTGATGAGGTAAATCCAACTTCATTATTATTTAGGAAAAAAATTAGTTATGTAGCATTAAAGCAAAAACAATGAGCTATAAAAGCATAAAATATCTATAATTAAGCAATCTCAACTCCATATACGATTAAAGCAAAGAATTGTGACCCCTTTGAATCAAAAAAATCGTAATATCAATACATAGGTGTTCCACAAAAGACAAAAAAATAGCCTATGTACCACGAAAGCAAAAACATTGTACTATAAAAGCATAAATTATTAATAAAGATGCAACCACAACTTCATATACTTTTAAGGGTTGATGAGTGTACGATTGACTTAAATTATCAAAACTACCTATCCCTCGTCAACACGAGATGATGTTGATGGTTGGTTTACATTTTCTCCAATATCAATTGGGTTTTCAATGTAACCCAACCCAAAGCTCCCTAAATTTATCTCCTCGGAAACCCGCTTGCTTAAGTTTTCATTCGTCCAATCACGTAGTACCGGGACGGTCCTCGGAAAAGAACGATGTAAAACAGTTACTCTATCCACGTAAAAAAGCTGCCAAAAAAATCAAAAAAATTAATTTAAAAATAAGACAAGAATTAAATTTAACGTGCACTAATCTAAAAACATGAAAACTGAAAAACTCACAGCTAAAAAAAGCAATGGCCCATTAAATCGATCCTTAGAAGTATTGTTCCATCGAACTCGATTCTTGATTAGTGAGCTCAACAAGTACTCACACCAATTCATATTACGTATGTTGTTCACGTCGCTTAAAAATTTCATCAAGGCAGGCTTCACATACGCATTTTTATTATTACCAATAATACATGCGTCGACCAAAACTATGAAGTGTCTCTTAAACCACTCCCCACCATCAACGCATTCTGCCATCTTCTTTGCTACGTGTGCAACTACAATGTTGCCACATTTCCCATTTTCATTCCCACTAGATTTAGTCCTACGTGCCCTCTTCTTGTTCCCAGATTTACCATCATCATTTTTTGCCCTCTTCTTGTTCCCAGATTTACCATCATCATTTTATCCTGTATCAACCATAAAAAGGCTCTTCCATTCATCTAGCAATTGGCACTCCTCCATTTTGGCTTTCTTCAGAATAGGCAAAGAACCATATGGGAAGCCAAGTATACGTTTAATATCAGTAGCTTCTATATGAACGGATTTACCCTTGGCAACATCAACTCGCAACTAGCCGCGTTAAAGTTATATATTAGCCAATAACTGAATTGAGAGGTATCTTATAGATTTTTAAATCTAACAAAGACCCAAAACATAACTCAATCACGACCTACTTCTGCGTATTGTTTAATTTTCTCACATGCACTATCAACAAATATCCTAGTGTTAGATCTAGTGACCAACCTAGGATACTTTTCCTCATCCATACAAGCATTGTCACTGTGATCCTCCCCATCGTGTTCCAAGAATGGATTCAACATTCCTTTTACCGTTACCTTTAGCCATTCTAATTAACACTTCAAAAATACCGAAAACCACTAAAAAGAATTAAGAACCATGAAAGCAAAACCCATATATCATCATAGCATAATTTAGACATATGAAAGCAAAAAACAGTTAAGAATGCACAAGACAAGTGTCAGATTCTTTTTTTTTTGAAATAAAAAGAATTAAGAACCATGAAAGCAAAACCCATATATCATCATACCGTAATTTATACATATGAAAGCAAAACAGATTAAGAATGCACAAGACCAAGTGTCCGATTCTTTTTTTTTTTCAAACGATAGAAATATTATAACTCATCAAAAGTAATTACAAACGGATGCCAAGCAACAAAGATCCAACAGGGGAAGCACCCATCCTAGCGGTAAAAGAAACCCAAACAAATGGGGATTCCAACACAAGCCACAAGGCCAAATAAGACAAGCACGAGAGAAAAGGAAAGAAACACTGCTGCGAAGTTCTACGAGGAATAATCAATGTTCAAAAGTAGAAAGACATAGAGAGGCCCAAGCTATTACAAATCGGATAAAAAGTAATAACATTTGGCATCTTCAAGTCTTTCAAGTGGTATCCATCAAGACTACAACCATCACAAAGAAAAACGAAAGAGAATGCGAGAGGCTCCATCGAATAAATTCTAGAGCCATTCTCTAAAGAAAATTCACCCAAAAATCGACAAACAAATTAAAGACTTTGAGTAAGGATGGTTGAATATATTTCTTAAAACCTCAAAAACCCCCCATCTAAAAAACCCCCCAATCTCAAAATAAATTAGACAAATTTACAGAAACCCTAAGCCAAAATCGAAAATACATTATAGAAAAAAAAACATACCTCTCAAAGAGAATGGACCGTGGGTTGGAAGAAGGGATCATGTGTTCTCCCTGATCTTTTGTTGAAATCGTGGGTTCTCTGTGAAGGAGGGACTGTGGGTTAGAAGGGACAGTGGGTTGAAGATTGACTCTGTGAAGAAGAAGGAAAGAGTTGGGAAGAAGGGACATGTGTTTTAATAATTCTGTAAAGAGAAGTTCTCCCTGGTGTTTTGTTAAAATCGTGTGGAGTCTTGCGGCAGAGAAACTTGTAGAAAGGAGTCTTGTGGCAGAGAAACGTGAGTTTTTGTTTTTTTTTTTTAAATACTTCCTCTCCTCTTTTTATTAAGAGAATCAAAGAAAAACAAATTATAAATAGGATTTAATTTAGTAAAGGAAGTCGGGGAAGATTTTTGACTTTTATTTTCTTTTTTTTTTTTTTTAAGGTGATTAACAAAGAGATATCCCTTTGCCTAAAAATTAGGAATATTACCTATAACAAATATTTACCTAATCTAATTAATTGTAAAATAACTCAAATACCCTATAAATCTTCCAAATAAAACGCCAAAATAAAAAAAGGGGGGGGGAAATCTTAACCGTCCAAATAATAGATCAACAGTCCAGAATTGTCCCTACGTTCTTACCTGGGGACCCTGGACTCATTTGATCTTATTCCTATATATATATATATATATATACTTAGAATATAATTATTCCACATGTTTCCTTCATTTCCTTTATTAACCATGTTACCTTTAAACAAGGATTTTAACTAATTTAATAGTTTAAAATCATGTACTATGCGCTAGTCCACAGGTAAGTACTTGTAAGACCTCACCATTTCATTTTCACAATTCTAGCTTTGACAATTAACTAATTGAGAGATTTGAAAATACGAAGTTAACCAGTTTAATTTCTTTATGTTATGCAACTTAACAGACGTCGAAAATATATATATATATATATATATATAACACTAATAAATATTATTATTTATTGTATATATCAATTGCATAATCAGCAGGGGAAAAATGAAATCCATCCAACAAGTTTTCAATCCTCCAACACATGTAAGAATTGAACAAAATTTATTTTTCCGGCACAAAATAATTGAGATAAAATGCCTGTATTATAAATAGCTAGAATCATTCCTCTCCACAATTTAACAAAATATTATACTTTATATCTAATAGATTTCTTACATTATTTTATCATGAATAATTACATGCTAACCACAGCAGGGGTTACCTCTACATACAAAATTGATATTCCTGAAATTAATATGTGAATTTCCATGACTAAGCTAGATAAAGGAATAACTTACAAACAAAAACATACCTTCTGTTCGTGTATTCTTTCTATTGTTTTTTTCCTATTTTTTTCGTCTCTTACTTTCGTGACTTCCGTCCTGATCACCCGCTTCTTCTTTTCTCATAGGTTTTGTGTATGCGAGTACTAACATATATCTTCCCACTTTGTCAATTTTAAGACGGTTCAATACAATAAGATAGAAACTAAATATATTTATCTTTTTCTTTGATACATCAGCAAACAATTTCCTCGTATGGGGTTCCCACACAAACACGTGTAGTGTATCCTTTCATTTTGCTATCTTAAACACCCATTTTGCTTATGTTATACTTACTTGTTGGATAAGAATTATATACACTAACACATACCCACGTAAACGTATATATATATATATATATATATATTAATATGTAGTATGGGTGTATGTATATATATCTATTAATCTGATTCTTATGTTTGTAACTTAACACATTTATTACTTATATATTACGTTAGCTTTAAGAATGATAGATTGATAATTATATATATATAACCTATTTGCTAATTATAATTTGCATGTATCCAAATGTGAATATGAGATCTCAAAATGCGTGTAATTATACTATATATAAATAATTAACCCTAATAATTAAAATACAAATGTCCCGAGTTATGACAATTCTTCCCCCCTTAAAAATTTCGTCCTCGAAATTTGTACCTGTATCAGTAAATAACCATGTATATTGCTCTCTCATATGTTGTTCCATTTCCCATGTAGCTTCTTCTCTAGAATGATTTCTCCACAACACTTTTACCAACGGAATCACCCTGTTTCTAAGTTGTTTTTCTTTGTACCCCACTATTTCAACTGGTTCTTCAATATAACTCAAATTATCAGCAATTTCAAATGGTTCATCTCGAATAACATGTGATGGGTCCGTCAGTATCGTTGAAGCATACTAACATGGAATACATTATGAATGGGACAATTCGGGTGGCAAGGCAAGCCTATAAGCTAATGGTCCAACCCTTTCAAGTATTTCATATGGGCCGATATAACGAGGACTCAATTTACCTTTCTTTCCAAATCTGAGAATACCCTTCCAAGGGGAAACACGGAGAAATACTTTCTCACCAACTTCGTATTCCATTCTCCGCCTATGTTGATCAATATAACTCTTTTGCCTATCCCGAAATTTGTTTTTTTAATAGACCTTTAACTATTTTCACTTTTTCAATCAGTATTTTGAATCGATCCGGGTCTTCCAAGAATCGTATTCCTCTTCATCCCAACATATCTTTGGACTCCTACATTTCCTACCATATAATGCTTCATAAGGCGCCATACCAATACTGCTATGATGTTGATTATTGTATGTAAATTCCATCAACGCAATGTATTCATCCCAAGAAACTTTAAATTCGAGAACACAAGCACGAAGCATATCCTCTAGAGTTTGAATAGTCCTCTACGATTGTCCATTCATCTGTCGTGGATGAAATGCAAGATTAAAATGTAATTTAGTACCTAATGATTGTTGTAAGCTACCCCAAAATTTAGACGTAAAACGAGGATCGCGATCTGAAACAATAGACAAGGGTACACCATGTAGTTTAACAATCTCATTTACATATCGTTTTGCCATATTTTCCATGGTAGAACCCCATCGAATGGTAAAAAGTGAGTGACCTTATTAGTTGATCAACAATAACCCAAATCGCATCATTTTTCCGGTGTCAAAGGTAAATTATAAGGAAAATTCATAGTAATACGCTCCCACTTCCAAATAGGAATAGGTAATGGATGTAATTTACCCATAGGTGCTTGATGTTCGGCTTTTAATTGTGGCAAGTTAAGCATTTTGAAACATACTCGGCTCTTTCTTTCTTCATTCTGGGCCACCAATAATGGCATATGGTGCAGTGTGAGCTTGTTCCATTATCTCATGCCTTAAGCCATCCACATTAGGGACACAGAGTCGATTGTTGATCGTCGACTACCATCATCATTCGAACAAATGATGTACTATTTTCTTGTTTCACTTTTTACGTGATATTGGTGAGTTTATCATCACGAAATTGTGCTCGTTTAATTCTTTCAATCATCATAGGACGAACATCAAGTGAAGCATATAAAACACCCATGTCATTTATATTCAATTCAACATTCATCTTTCTCATATCTCGTACATACCGTAAAGCATGCACCGAGAGATAAGAAAGCGATTACCATAAGATTTTCGCTCAAAGCATCAGCAACAACATTAGCTTTCCCTGGATGATATTCGATAGTACAATCCTAATCTTTCAGCAATTCAAGCCATCTTCTTTGACGCATGTTCAACTCTTTCTGAGTCAGTAAGTATTTCAAGCTTTTATGATCAGTATAAATTTGGAATGTGGCACCATATAAGTAATGTCTCCATATCTTTAAAGCAAAAACAACCGCAGCTAGTTCAAGATCGTGTGTAGGGTAAGACATTTCATATGGTTTAAATTGTCTAGACGCATAAGCAATAACCTTACCGTGTTGCATTAAAACACATCATAAACCTTGATAAGAAGCGTCACTGTAAACAACAAACCCATCGGTACCTGAAGGAATAGTCAAGACTGGGGCAGTGGTAAGTCTTTTCTTCAACTCTTCGAAACTCTTTTGGCAACTATATGTCCATTTGAAAGGAACATCTTTTCGTAGTAATTTTGTTAGTGGAGTTGCAATAAGCCAAAAATTCTCAACAAATCGTCGATAGTATCTTGCTAACCTAGAAAACTACAAACTTCTGTAACACTTTTTGGGTTTTCCCACTTAATCACTGCTTCGATTTCCTGTGGATCAACTTTAATCCCGTCACCAGAAACAACGTGTCCAAAAAAATTACTTGATCTAACCAAAACTCACATTTATTCAGTTTTGCATACAATCAAGTTTCTCTCGCAAGATTTGCAACACAATTCTCAAATGTTGTTCGTGTTCTTCAGCAGATTTAGAATACACCATAATATCATCAATAAAGACAATGACAAATTTATCTAGGTAGGGTCTAAACACATTATTCATCAATGCCATAAATACACTGGGTGCATTAGTCAAGCCAAAAGGCATTACCAAAAACTCATAATGGTCATACCTAGTTCGGAACGCTGTTTTTGAAATATTAGCCTCTGCAATCTTCAACTGGTGATATCCCGATCTCAAATCAATCTCTGAGAAAACTCTAGCACCTTGCAACTGATCAAATAAATCATCTATTCTAGGTAATGGATATTTATTCTTCACTGTCACTCGATTCAGTTGTCGATAATCTATACACAATCTCAGTGTACCATCTTTCTTTTTAACAAACAACACAGGTGCCATTCTTGCAATTGTATCTTTAGTGCTTGTAATTCAACAGGTGCCATTCTACAAGGAGGGATAGAAATTGGTGCCGTACCTGGTTGTAGTTCAATGGTGAACTCTATATCTCTATCTGGAGGTAACCCAGGTAAGTCATCCGGGAACATATCTGGATACTCTTTAACCACTGGAGTGTCTTCAAGTTTCAAACCACATAAGCGTGTGTCTATTACGTGAGCTAGGTAACCTTCACAACCTTTCTTAATCATTTTGAAAGCTGTAGATGCAGATATTATACATGTAGGCAAAATTTCTCTTTCCCCTTTAAATACAATCTGTGTCTGATCAGGAAGCTCCAACATGACTTCTTTAGTAAAACAATCCAGTTTAGCATGGTGTTCGGTTAACCAATCCATACCCAGAATTACATCAAAATCTCTTAAGGGCATAACAAGCAAACTCGCACTCGGTTTCGATTTACCGATCAAAATTTTGCAGTTACGATGTACAGTATTTACAATAACTACACTTCCTATTGGGGTTCAAACCAGTAAATCATAGCCTAATGTTTCCGATTTATTACCCAATTGTGATGTAAATGATTGTGAAACAAATGAATGTGTTGCTCCTGAATCAAATAAAACATAAGCATTTGTATCAGAGATTGAGAGATTACAAGTAACTACGACTGGTGCAGCTTTAACTTCTTCTTGTGTCATAGCAAAAACTCGAGCTGGACCTTGTTGTTTGCTCGCTTGACTTTCTTCTAGACCAACACCTCTTTCTATACCGAATCTTCCTCGACCTCTACCTCTATTAGGATTGAAACCACTAAATCTAGTTTGCTCAACTGTGGGTTCCTCGCATGGTTTTGTGCAATTCCTTGCTATATGTCCGGGTTCGCCACATCTAAAACATTTTCCTGTAAGCAATCTACATTCTGCATAATGATTCTTACCACAATGTGCACATGTGGGAACTGATGGTGTAGAACCAACACTATTATTGGCTGATGTTGCACCCCTAAAACTACCACTTTTTGAACTGCTTGGAAAGCTCCTCTGTGCAGGCACATTAAATTCCTTTCCATTTCTATATCCTCCAGTTTCGTCACCCTGGCTCTTCTTATTATACTGAAAGTTTTGTTTTGATTCAGCTTCCAATTTCTCAAAGACGTATTATCGCGACTTTGACTTACTATAAGACTCCATATCGTGGGTGTAATACGATTTGAATAGCAAACCGAGTCCGATTCAAATCTAGTACATTTCTTCTTTTCCGTGGCTATCATATGTGGGGCATAATGAGAAAGCCGATTAAACAACACTTCATACTGCAGAATCGGGTCGATTTCCTGTTTAAGTTCAAGAAACTCCTTTTCTTTCGGTCTCTGTAAAACCTGGGCAAGTATGTGTTTGATAAATGGTTTTATCATGATTTTGATGATGTTGTTTTTACACCTAAACAATGTTTTTAAAGGTTGTCCAAATACTCCTAAATGATTTAAAATGGTTTTAATATTTCATGGAGTATTTCTTCAAGTTTATTTTCGACAAAATTGGACAACACATTTAATGATTTTGTGTCATTGATTTTTACATTCAAACTACGTTTCAAAATGTCACCCTAATACTCCCGATCGGTCTAAAATGTTTTTACTATTTTTTGGAGTATTTCTTGGAGTTTATTTTCGATAAAATATTGGACAACACTTTTATCTTGAGGCCAATCGGTCGCCTCTATAGGGCAACCCGCACCTCAAGAGTACGTTCAAAAGAAATTGAGCATGGAGTGAAAAATAAGGTCGGACCGGTCGCCGCCGGGTGTCGGCCGGTCGGTCGACCCGGCCGCCACTGCAGTGCGGCCAGGTGACTGCAAGTTTTTTGTGAAACAGAAACTCGATTCTTCATTTTCCCTTGGACATGGACCGGTTGAGGCATGGGGTGACCGGTCGAACCCCATGTCGACCTGGTCGCCCTATGTAAAATTGCTGCGATATGTTTCAAACTTCTATTTCGTGCGACCGTCGCTCTATGGTTTAGCGACAAAGATCGACCCGTTTGACAAACAGACAATGTGGGATGGATTTCTATGACTCTTTTCTTCAATTGTCTTGCAATTTTTACAGAATTCATGTCCCCAAGAGGAGCCTATCATGTACAAGACATCTTCTATAAATAGAGAAAGAATTGAAGCAACACAATAAGAGAGAGAACTACAACAAAACAAGATACACTCAAGAATACACTTGTTCTTTCATTGTCTTATTTCTTGTTGTAATTTGTCTAGCTATTCACTTTTACATTCTTGAGGTCTAGGCTATTCTTGATTACACTTGCACTCAATTGTATAATTCATTATCGAGTTGTAATCTTGGATTTTGGGTAATCATTCAACACAAGATATCCTTGTCGTGTTCTTGTGGTAAGAACACACTGGGTGATCTAGGTGTTAGGCATGAGAAGATTGTGGTAATCTTCTTGTTGAGGTGTTGAAGAATTTGATATTATTCAAGGTTGAAGATTGTGGTAATCTTCACAAGGTGCCATTGGAGATTGTGGTAATCTTCAAGAGAGATTGTGGTAATCTCAAAGGTGATGTTGAAGAAGAGTGTGGTGCTCTTCAAGGTGTTGTTGTAAGTTGGTGTTGTATTAATTTTGGTAATTAATAAAATCTTTTTTCTTTTTGAAATCCATCCCAGATATACTGGGGTGGTAGAGGATTAGGCCCTAGGTGGGTTGAACCTCTATAAATCGACGCGTGTTGTTCCCATTCCGCACCTTTATTATTGTCTTTGTGCATTCGGTTCGAAAAAGATGGCGAAATCGAAAGATTGAGATAATCTATTCACCCCTCCTCTAGATTATCGTGAGCCGCTTGGACTTACAAGTGGTATCGAGCCAAACTCTTTGGCAAGCTCGTTTCACATCTTTCCGGCACCTCCACGACCAAGCCGCTACGAACGAAGCTCATCTTTCCGGCACCTCCACCACCAAGCCACCTCGGTTTGATTCCAAAAATTTTATATTTTGGAAAGAAAGAATGGAATGTTATTTACAAGGTTGCGGGTTTGATATTTGGAACACCATCATAAATGGAGAATCCATTCCGATGATATACACACCACACACCTCCAAAGGCCTCAAAGAGCTAAATGATGAAGAGAAGAAAATCATCTCCTTAAACGGTAAAGCTCTCAATGTTTTGTATTGTTCATTTACTAATTTGGAATATGAACATATTGTAGGAATTCGATCGGCACATGAAGTATGGCAAAAATTAGAAGCCATCTATGGAGTATTTGCAAATGAAAGGAGTCAAACAAAAGCATCTACTTCTCAAAGGGATACAAGTTCAAATCTAAGGAACTAGCCTCCTACAACTTCCAACTATGAAGAAGTTGAATATTGTTTTATGGGCATCGAAGAAGAAAACGAGGTATGTCTTAAACCCTCTACTTCCTATGGTATTGTCATACAAAATGATTATAGTGATTTGCAAAATGATTATGATGAACTTCAAAATGAATTCCAAAGCTTACTTGTTAAATACAAAAATTTGAAAAAGGAATTCAATGTTTTGAAAAATGATAAGGATAGTTTATTTACTTCCTATGAATCACTATCATGTGCTCACACCACCACACTTGACAAGGTTAGAAACCTTAAAAAAGAAAATAGCACTCTTGTTAAGAATATTGATTGCATGAAAAAGGATTTATTAAAATCCAACTTGAGTACCAATAGAATGACCCATATTGGTGATTGTTGTGATAATTCGAAACTAGAACTTGATCATAAGCCTAAGGGTGTCAATCACATGAAAAAGAATCAAGTCTCTAAGCACGTTGGTCATTATGCTCTTAGAATTATTACATGCTTCTATTGCGGTAAAAAGGGTCATACGGCTAATACTTGTCGGGCTAGAAATAGCTCTAATCATTATTGGAGACCTAAAAGTCTCAAAGCTAATCCTAAAGGACCCAAACGCTTGAGGGTACCACAAAATAATGTCATATTAGGTACCCGACGAAATAATGATCGAAGAAAATTTATATCGCCAAGAAGACATCAAATGATCATTTCATTTGATCAAAGAAGTAGAAAGTATTTTCAACAAAGCCAATTTCCAAGAAGAGGATATAATCAAAAATGGGAAGAACATAATCCTTGGAAATGGCAAAGACATCATCAACAAGATGATTTTCAAAGAAGAAGAGACTATCAACAATGCGAAGGCAACAAACCTTGGAAATGGAGTAATCAAAGAAGTCATCATCAACAAAGCGACTTCTCAAGGGGAAGATATCATCAACAATGGGAACGGCACAACCCATGGAAATGGCGTAATTGGTAACCCGTATCTCCCCATTTAAAATATGCATTTTATTATGCATGTTTTTATTTGTGTCTTTATTGCAACATGAGTTTTCAAGTATTGATTTTTTTTAATTAAGGTCTTCAATATATATGTGTGTTTTTAAAATTCTTTTGAAGAAAGGAGACCTTATATGATGCTTTTAAAACTCTTGTTCATTTTTGTAGACTAAAGTGTGTTATCATCTCTTATGGATTTTTATGCATGAGCTTACTTGTTATATCTCTTAGCCTACACCTTTATCATTATGACTTGTGCTAGATTTGTTTTAAGAATTGTGTAGGATTTACATATTTTCACAAATGACCATTTATGTCACTACTTGTCAAGAAAGGCATAAATTATCGAGGTATGTTTACTTGTGGTATTCTTACTCTTATAGACTCGATATATGTATTGCTATGTGCCTATGTGCTTGTTTTTCATAGTATTTCATACAAGTGCCATTAAGAGATTTTTTTTTTATTTTTTGAAAGGCTCTATTCGATATTTGATTGCACATATTTTCTTTGTCAACTCTTGTTCAAATACTTCTTTTAAATGAGGTCTCAACTATATGTTATCGGATTTTCAAATTTCAAAAGAGACCTTTGTAGCTTTCTCAAGCTTATTTAAACTTGCATGATTTATTAGACTCTTGATGATCTTCTAAATGCATAGTATGTGTTTCTTGCTTCATGGTCTATATATATAGTGTCTATTTCTACTATGCTCTTATGCAAGATATTTTGTGATTGATGATTGAGTCATGTTCTTACACTTGTGCTATTTTTCTTGCTTATATAAGCGATGCCGTTAATGAGTTTGTTAAGTTGTGTAGATAAGAAATGAAGTACTTCAAATATTAGTTACCTTTAATATTTGGATGTAAATGTTCTATTATGAACACCTTAGATCAATTGGATGCCCTATGATGATAGTGATGAAGAAGACAAAAGGGGTATTCCGAAACACACTCGATGACCAAGGCAACATTGGTCGAACTAAGGCGAGGTTAGTAGCTCGAATGTATTTTCAAGAAGAAGGTAATTCATTTTGATGTAACATTTGCACTCATAGCACATTTAGTAGCTATTTGCATTTTACTTGCCCATTCTTGTTTTAAGAAAATTTCAAGCTTTACCAAATGGATGTTAAATCCAATTTTCTAAATGGTTTTATTCAAATATAAGTCTATCGGAATTTAAAATTTTAGGCCAAATGATTTTTATAAAAGGCCTTGTACGGTTGATAGACTTAGTTTTTTTCTTTTTTTTGCAAAATGATTTTACAAAAGGTAAAGTTGATACTACACTTCTTGTTTTGAAAAAGGGCAAGGTTGGTTACTTGTGCAAATTTATGTTGATAATATTTATGGTGCTACTAATAAATAATTGTGCAAGATATTTTTCCAAGTCAATACAAGGTGAACCTAAGATGATCATGATGAGGGAAGCTCAAATTTGATCATTGGAATTCAAATTACTCAATGCCAAGAAGAAGGTTATATTTCAAAAGAGCTCTTGAAGGAGTCAAGCATTGAAGAAAGAAGAACCATCTCAACCTCTATGGCTAAAGATTGACAAAGGTTGAAAAAGGCATGTCGGTCGACAAACAAATTCGAAGTATGTTTTCTTGTATTATTCCTATAGACTCGACATTCCATATGCCTTACGTCTATATATCCCAACGAATCTCATTAAAGTGCCATTAAAAGAAATTTTCAAATATTTGAAAGGCACTTCTTCTTATGACTTGTTGTATCCAAAGCTTTAAAACGTTCTTATTTTTTTGGGATAACAAGTTCAGTATCTATTATACGGTTATTCGTATTCAAAATTTGGTTTGTCATAATCAAACTAAACATATTGAGATTCAATATATTTTTTAAGGGATTGCGATTTTTAACAAAAACTTGAGATGTGTTTAATTCCGTCTCAAGGATAACTCGCGGACTTTTTGATCGTTAACCGCTGAGTATTTTACCTCATTTCGAGCTTGATTATGACATAATGTATATTGAATGAGGTCTACGTATGTATTTTGCACGTTTTAAAACTTAGGGGCGAAAAATCGGATTTTTGGATCAAACTTCGGATTTTTCAAACAGAACCAAAACAGTGGGCTGCCAGGGCAGGGGCCGACCGGTCGCCCATGCCCTGGACCGGTCGCCATATGCTATTTTTTTGCTTAAAATGAGTTATGTTTCCAGACTTTGGCATTTTGGCCTTTTTAACTCTATTTTCGTCCCTTTTGTCATTTTCACACACATTTCACTTCAAATGTGTTTTGATGCATGAATTATATATTTTGGGGATTATCTAGCTCGGTTATCATCATTGTTGCTCGTCTTTACCGATCGAATGGTAAGAATTTCACTCTCTTTAGCTCAATTGGGTTGAACCCTTGAGTTTGTGGCTTATATGTATTTTTTCTTGATGCAATTCATATATATTTGTGATGAACTTATTGATTGTTGATGAATGATATTTGTTAAATTGCAATTGGTGATGAAAAACTTGGCTTGATTTCATTTACAAGGGCAATTGGTTTGATAAAACGTTTCAATGAAACACTCATCACCTACATGATTCTCTCGATTTCAAAGTCTTATATATTTATAAGATATCATGTTTTTCTTATCAAATGAGTTTTCATAAGCTTCTACAAGTCTTATGATTCGACTTTTCCCTCCTATTTGGTTTATAAGCTTCAATATTCAAATAGCTCGATACATCGGTTATGTATGAATCATGGTCCATTGGTTGTAGTATGGACTTATATACGGTTCTAATGATGTCTCTTTGACAGGGGGAGCTTTTATGTCTTTGATACTTGAGCTCAATATTGAAAAGCTAAGATTTTAGCTTAGGTTGAAGTTGCTTCTATATTACTCTTGTTGTGCATGTTGATAGGGGGAGCATTTGCTATATGTGTTTGAATATCTCTACTCCCATCCTTGTGTTTATATTGCGCGGAATGTTGTCGCTCTCAACGGATATTTATTTTTGACCGGAAAACTTGTTTTATTTTCAAAATAGCCTCTCAAAATTGTTTTGTTTTCAAAATCGGCCTTGTTGAATTGTTTTGGTTTGTAATCATCAAAAATGGGGAGATTGTTTGATAAATGGTTTTATCATGATTTTGATGATGTTGTTTTTACACCTAAACAATGTTTTTAAAGGTTGTCCAAATACTCCTAAATGATTTAAAATGGTTTTAATATTTCCTGGAGTATTTCTTCAAGTTTATTTTCGATAAAATTGGACAACACATTTAATGATTTTGTGTCATTGATTTTTACATTCAAACTATGTTTCAAAATGTTGTCCTAATACTCCCGATCGGTCTAAAATGTTTTTACTATTTTTCGGAGTATTTTTTGGAGTTTATTTTCGATAAAATATTGGACAACACTTTTATCTTGAGGCCAACCGGTCGCCCTATAGGGCAACCCGTACCTGAAGAGTACGTTGAAAAAGAAATTGAGCCTGGAGTGAAAAATAGTAGCTCGACCGGTCGCCCTGGGCGTCGACCGGTCAGGTCGACCGGTCGCCCAGGGTGCGACCGGTGACCTGCAAGTTTTTTGTGAAACAGAAACTCGATTCTTAATTTTCCCTTGGACATGGACCGGTTGAGGCATGGGGTGACCGGTCGAACTCCACGTCGACCGGTCGCCCTATGTAAAATTGTTGCGATATGTTTCAAACTTCTATTTCTGTGCGACCGGTCGCCCTATGGTTTGACAGCAAAAATCTAACCGTTTGACAGCAGACAACTTTCCCTTAATTTTTGGGATGGATTTGTAACAACTCTTTTCTTCAATTGTCTTGCAATTTTTTACAGAATTAATGTCCCCAAGAGGCGCCTATCATGTACAAGACATCTTCTATAAATAGAGGAAGAATTGAAGCAACACAATAAGAGAGAGAACAACAACACAACAAGATACACTCAAGAATACACTTGTTCTTACATTGTCTTATTTCTTGTTGTAATTTGCCTAGCTATTCACTTTCACATTCTTGAGGTCTAGGCTATTCTTGATTACACTTGCACTCAATTGTATAATTCATTATCGAGTTGTAATCTTTGATTTTTGGATAATCATTCAACACGAGATATCCTTGTGAGTATTCTTGTGGTAAGAACACATTTGGGTGATCTAGGTGTTAGGCATGAGAAGATTGTGGTAATCTTCTTGTTGAGGTGTTGAAGAATTTGGTATTCTTCAAGGTTGAAGATTGTGGTAATCTTCACAAGGTGCCATTGGAGATTGTGGTAATATTCAAGAGAGATTGTGGTAATCTCAAAGGTGATGTTGAAGAAGAGTGTGGTGCTCTTCAAGGTGTTGTTGTAAGTTGGTGTTGTATTAATTTTGGTAATTAATAAAATCTTTTTTCTTTTTGAAATCCATCTTGGATATACTGGGGTGGTAGAGGATTAGGCCCTAGGTGGGTTGAACCTCTATAAATCGACGCGTGTTATTCACATTCCGCACCTTTATTATTCTCTTTGTGCATTCGGTTCGAAAAAGAGGGCAAAATCGAAAAGATGGAGATAATCTATTCAACCCCCCTCTAGATTATCGTAGCCGCTTGGACTTACAGTATGTATCATGAAATTATCTTAGAAAATCATCCCATGTCAATACAGGTGGTTGAACAGTACTATGAGGTATAGTCTCCCACCAATCATACGCATTTCCCTGAAGGACTGATACTGCATAATCAAACTTTTCTTCAGGAGTACATTTCATCAAATTCAGAACCCTTTCGGTTCATTTTAGCCATGTTTCTGCTTCTGTTGGATCAGTAGTACCCACAAAATCGACAGCTCCCATTTTCTAAGTTTATCAGACTTCCTTTCACGTGGTTCAGGGGGATTTACCAATGGATAAGGTGGATAACCAAAATGAGCAGGTATTCCATGCACATGATGCATAGGTGAATGAGATGAGTGTGACTCTGGCTCGGCTGCTCCTTCCCCTCCGTGAACACTTTGCTCATCATTATGTACATGTGCTTCTTGACTCACAACCCTTTGCCTATAATATGACAGAAATTGTAACTTTCGTATAACATTTAATGATAATGCACATGTCATGCCATGGTCTACGGAACCCTTACTGGCTCTGATACCAAACTAAACTGTAACACCCTTACCCTTGTAATACCTATTTATATCGTATAAAAATATAATTCCTAGGCAGCACAGTTGCATTGCGCATGATATTAACATGTTAATCATGATCTGTAACCCTTCTTCGCAAGCGGAAGTATTTATTTAACAAGATTTAACAACACTTATTCACACAGGTGGATTTATCCATATTACAGGAAATTAACGACCGTGCCCCCTTTTTTTTTTTTTTTTTTTTTTTTTACATATACAGATCAAAACAGACTCCCTATATGAAAATACAAATGATGAGCTGAGGGAGAAGGATGGGAATCCAGCCGGCCGACCTTTGATCCATGCTTTAACTTCTATCACGCCTCACGGATCAACTTTTATCTACATCAACTAAAAATTGGCAACATTGCATTTGGTGAGTTGCAAGCTCAGCAAATATAATCCAATAACCAGTTATTTAACCTCACACAAGCACATTATCACAACCATTCCATATCATTTGTTCATAATATTCATATATAACCACATAAATGCACGTGCTTAGTCTTATTCTTTTACTATTATGGGCCAGCTAATACCAAGAATAAATCATGATCACGAAGATGGCCAGGGCACTCTGTAATTCTTTATTTCACGTAGAGTTCAGTGAACTCGGGGTGGCCATACGGTACTGTAATCCGTAAGTTCGATGATGAGAATTCGTGATTCAAGGTCATTAATGGCCATAACAGAATCCATTAATCTCTGATGAATGCATTTCTGTAATCACATATTTCCTTTCCGTATCAATAACATCAGTAGAGATCGCATTTCTCATTTCCATATCAATAACATCATTGGAGATCACATATTTCAATTCCATTTCAATGTCATCACATAGAGATCATATATCTCAATTTATATTCATCTCATCACATAGAGATCACGTATATCAATTTCATCACAATATCATCATAGAGAATCATGCAATTCAGGTTAGAGCACGATAAGCTTCTAATTACCATAGCCAAACAAGTAAACAGTTCATTCGAATGTATCAATTATATAATCACACAAGTTAAATAACAAGCCGAAAGATTATACTCACAAACGGCGTCCTTGCTCCGATGTTTTTGCCTAATCTGCTTTATGTGCTCCCTTATTAGGATTTTGACCTATTAGCATATAAAAATGCATAACCAAGTTCAAAATCATGTATTTAATACTAATGGTATCATATGTAAGCAACTTATAACCTGTAGTTATGATTCTAAATAAATACATGACTCAATGTAATTCCGTTCTCTCGTTTTAGCTATCAATATATATATATATATATACTTAGAATATAATTAATATTCCACACGTTTCCTTCATTTCCTTTATTAACCTTGTTACCACTACAAGAAAAAAGGTTTTTTGTGACGACCTTTTGTCATCACAAAAGACAAACAATTGTCGCAAATAAAGCTTTTGTGTCGACAAACCGTGTAAAAAAATGGTCACAAAAGAATTATATTTGGCCGCAAAAACTTTATTTGCAACGACATCATTGTCGTCACAAAAACATTTGTAACGACAGTCGTTGCAAAAATTGCAACGAAATTTTGTGGAATTTGTTAGAATTATATTTGAGACCATAGGTTGTTGCAAATTGTTGTCGCAAGTAGAAAGTGTATTTGTGATGACATCTTCGTCACAAATACCCATTTTATATTTCAATAATTTTAATTGTTTGCGACAACATTGTCGTCACAAAAACACCATTTTGAATTATTTTTCATTATTTTGAATTTTGAATTTTTTATTTTTTAAACTTGTTATAAACCTATAACACAATATATAATGTATCCCTATATGCCAAACGCAATATTATAAAATGCAAGTTCAATATTATCCACATATAGACAACAAATCGCATAGAGTATAAGTGTAGTACAAAAAAACAGGTGTTATAGTCTAAATGTAATAGTCCTAATCATGTGTGTACATCATCATCGTCAGGGGAAGGGGGGGCAGATGTAGCTACTGGAGCTGGAACTTAAGATGAAGCTGGAGCACTTGAAGATGATGATGGTGGAACACCAGCACATCCAAAGCTCGGTAGAGACACACCTGGATGTAATCGAACTATGAGATCATGGAGGGTTGTGTAGGCATTCGTCAACTCATCCAATCGTCCAACCACCTCCTGATGCTCTCGTAAGGAAACTGTAGTTGTAGCATCGGGGGGCATCGAAGATGCTGCATGTGGTAGGGTGGGTCCAACTCCCCGAATATGTCCTCTCCGCCGACCCAACACCTCCTGCATAACAACTATCTCATCTATAAGACCTGAGGCAACATCAGAACCAGATGACTCCATCTGTGTGGCTCTCTCCTCCAGACGGCGCTACACATTTAAGAAGTGAAACTATATATAAATAAATGTAACTGTGAAATACTCAAACATGTAATTACAACAAAAAAATACTTACATAAATCTCTTCAGCTTGGGAATTCACCCAAGTCCCTGCATGTGTGTGCATATCTCTCCAATTCTGAATGACAGGCTGAGGCTCATGCGTCTGTTTGTTGGCCTGTCCAACAAAAATAATATATTGGATCCAAGACTCTTTTATCACATGTTTGAAATAAAAAAAAATGTAAGTTGTAAAACACTTGAAGCTATTTGATATTATCTACCATGTTACTAATAACAGAGATAATATCACATTCATAGATCACATAGTTGTACAACTTTTGTTCCTTTCGATTGTGTGTGTATTTATTTGTACCTGTTTCGCCTTCAAATTTTACAAACCAAGAAAAGCATAACAAACGAAAATGCAAACCATATGATGAGGAATTTGCAAAATTTGATCATCTAGGTGCAACCTGTGGTGTCATTAATCAGTAGATTCTGTTTTCTGATATTGCAAAAAGGGCATTTGTTTCACAGCAAATTCAAACAACATTTACCAGACTAAGAATGAGTGTCTTACTGGGAAAGAGATGTGCTCTTCATCTACTCCAATTTCTCACGAACTTTCCAGTAAAATTCCACATTTTCTAGGGATGATTACAAAAATACCCAGAGATTTGGGTTAATTACAAGAAACCCCACAAATTTTCAGAAATCACAAAAGACCCACAACTTTAAAACCTCTTAGTTTTTTTGTAATTAGCCTAAAACTTAGGGGGCTTTTGTAATTATCCCTTTTTACTCTATACTTTACAGTGTGCTATATTACAACTGCATTTTCCCTGTGTAATGTTTTAAGAGAGGGACCTTGGCATCATACGACGACGTTTCTCCAATATTATCTTCTGAACTTACAGACCAGTAAAGCATAACAAAAGCTTCAATTGCAAAAAGTCGGGATACTTCCACCAAAAACTGTCCAGAACCACCAAGAAAAAGATACACCGATGAGGACAAACAACAACGGAAAATTAATTTGTTGATAACCTTAGTTAATGCCTTGTCAAATCTTGCTACCCTTTTCATTCTCTTATCCAAGTATGTTGGCTGACATAAGGCATATCAATTGAACCAAAAAACTCCAACTTTACGAAAATACAAACAAGTTATATGTAATAAAAGAGTGAAATTAATTTATGATGAGCAGATTTGGTAAAAAAAATAGGGGAAAAAATGGAACAACAGACAAAAAATTAATTTTATACCTTATTCGCACGATCGAGAGTAAGAAATTCGACCATGTGTGTTTGGATAGGGATGATTCTGCGATTCCCTTAATTTGTGTTTGATCTTTTCTCGAAGTAAAATGACTTCGTTTAATGAAATAATATATACACTAATACTAAAATACTAATAGTAAGAGAATAAAATAAATATATACCTGATAACTCTTTGTCGTGAACATCTCGCAGCATCGCTCCCAATGACTCTTATCGCGCAAGCCTTGTGGCGGATGAGCTTTTGTCCTGTCCAAATTCCCGGTCCACCTTTGCTTTTGAAATGCTTACGTAGTGTACCTTTCCAATTTCTATAACGATTACTCGTGATCCCTCTCAACCATATGATAAAGTACACCATTTTTATAAGTGTAGTCGATCTCAAACCAACCCTGAAATGTAAATAAAACATATTACCATTAATATATCATTGTTCAATTGTATGAAAATGGGCCATATCCATCTAAAACTACTTGCCGTTCTTGATTCTACCTAAATCATATAAAATGTAATGGGCCGTTTTACGAGGATGAGTTAGCTTCTACACTTCATATTAACTATACTTCCATCATTTGGTTTTGTAATAATCGATTTTGAATCAATTTAATATCAAATTTATTATGAATCAATTTCATATAAAATTTATTATGAATCAATTGAATATCGAATTTATAGAGTCATGCTTAAAAATACGATGATGTCTTTGCAATAGCTTGTGTGCTTCAATTGTGGCGAGATATTATACTGACAATTTTTATTATTTGAATTGTACTTCTTTATGAGTGAAGGATCCGTAACCCATAAGGTATTAAAAGTAAAAATAATACATACCCCCAACCGCTCATGAACTAGCTGTCTCTGCTGGGCAGGGACACTCTTCCACGACCTGTGGTAGGGCTCACATATGTCCCGTGTGTGTATCCCCAAAGCACTCTCATATTTGGAAGCATAGTCACCAACTGGCTTATAGACACCTCCCTGCTCGTCAATCTGCAGTCGGATCTTACCAGATTGATGCACGAACGCACTAGTAGCTTGATCCCTTTGCCTTCCCTCGACCTTTGTGTAGGTAGTGTGCGTCACGGTTGTAGAACCAAAATATTTCAATTCAGAAGCAATTTACAATAATGTGTTCACGAACAATGATATGACATAACTTAAAGATACCTGACTCGCAGTGTGAGGGCAACCTGCGAGGATCCTGTGGTGGCTGTGCTCCACCAGATGAGCCAGCACATGTAAAAACTGGTCCTGACATAATGTGTACCTGTTTCAAAATATAACAAATTATTGCATAATTATCATTCATTTTAATAGCCAGCACATGTAATAATTTAGATGTTCGTATTTTTAAAAGGATATAAGTCATTTTGGTGCTAGTAAAAACAAAAGTAAAAACAACTCAGAAATAAAACTGGATATTTCCTATTATAAAATAATGGAAAGCTTTTTCTCTTACCTCAAGAAACTAAATACTTTGTGTGTTAAGTTCTTCACCGCACAAGCTCAAAACATAAGTTTATGATTCCCAACAAGATTAAAAATTGCGATTTTCCCTGAGAATGACATCAAAATATGTTGAGCATGTAAGTTTTAATTTCCAGGCTATTTCACAAAGTTAGTCAATAGTCTTTCAATAAATTTCTTTGTTATAACATACCACAGGAAAAGGAAAGTAACTCCACAATGTGAAGTTTCTTTAATTTCTTGTAAGATAATAACCATCAGTTCAACTTCTTCTACTTGCTTTCTGCATAATTGACTTGTTCTTTATTGAAAAGGCTGCACATTTTGTATATGTATATATTATCATTCGACTTGGCCAAATTATTCCCCTGTATTTTTGTGGATCAGATATTAATATTGCAGGAGCATAGAACATCTATTAAAAGAATAAACTATCTTGAAATATAGATATTAGTCTGAAGAATTTTTGAACGAAAGAAAAATTAAATACTAGGAGAAGAAATTTTAAGGATGAATAACGAATATTTGGACATAAGTGAACTTTATTTCATTAATTTAAAGAAACTAACCTCCTCAAGCCTCGCAGTAAAAGATTTTCAAGACATCAAGGTCGACATCCACTCTGTACTCTAATTAAAAACAAACACAAAATCTATCTTTCAACTTGAAATCGGTGAGGAAAGAAGTCGAGACATCATTTGATCGCAAATCAACATGTGTACTGCTACCTACAACAAAAACTCAAGGTCCATTAAACAAGAGAGTGTAAAAAATGAGTCACCTGGCACTCTCGATTGCAAGATTTCCCAAAATCTCTGCTGCAATCGAAATTGAAATCGGCAAATTTAGTTCACTGGACACAAGTTAGCTCCTGTAAAGGACATATATTCTTAGCAACAAAAAAACATTATACATGCAACTAAAGGTGCCTTTCACAAGTATGTTGTTGTTATGTTATTCAATTGAGATAGGCTATTGAAATCACCAAAAGACAAGCTAAAGTTAGAGAAGGAAGCTAGCATCTAGACATAGCTTTGAAACTTGAAGCAAATTGAAGCTAAATTGAAAGAACTAAAGTCAAAAAACAAATTAATTTCATTATTCAGTTTGTGAATAATTTTAATATAATTATAATAATTTACACAGATTGATCAATTAGCAAAATAATAATAGGAAAATACTTTCAAATTTTTTGGCCTTCTCCAAATTCTCGACCGAAAGCGAATTACAAATTTGAAGCTGGCACAACTATGGTTGTTGTTGAAGCTCAACCTCAACAATATTAATAGAAAGTCCCCGAAAATAATTCTGTCAATTAGAAAAAAAAGTAATGAACACGCACCTTGAATATTTATACACACGTATATAGCCTAAAAGAATCGAAATCGTCTTCAACTACCAGAGGAGCAGAGCACCTGGCAATACAGAGATAGGGAAAATGAGAGAGAGAGAGAGAGAGAGAGAGGGGGGATACGAGAACATGGGATGGCATCGTCGGTGGAGGTGAAGAACTTGTGAGTCGGTGGAGGTGAAGAATTGTGCCAGCAATTTGAAGAAAGTGCGGAGAGAGGTCGGATTAGGGGGGGTGTGGGAAATGCGTGAATTTTTGGAACCTATTGAGGGCGATCAAGAGTTGTTACTAAAAATGACCCATTTGTTACGACTTTGTCATCGAGAAAAATATAAATAATTTTAGCAATGTAATTGTTGTTACAAATAATTGAACATAAGAACAAAAATATTTTAGTGACACCTCTGTCGTTGCAAATTTTGCACTATTAGCAACGATTAATTTTTATAATTCGTCACTAGAAATATTTGTAACCCTTGTTTCTTAAATTGTTACAAAGTTTATTTGTGATGACATATCGTCTCTAGTGTTTGACTTTAGTAACAACTACATGTCGTCACTAATAATATCGTCACATTAGACCATATTTGTTGTAGTGTACCTTTAAACGAAGATTTTAACTAATTTAATAGTTTAAAATCATGTACTATGCTCTAGTCCACAGGTAAGTACTTGTAAGACCTCACCATTTCATTTTCACAATTCTAGCTTTGACAATTAACTAATTGAGAGATTTGAAAATACCAAGTTAACCCCAGTTTAATTCTTTATGTTATGCACCACCATTTCCAGCTGAACAGCTCTTCTAATCATGGATCTTCTCCTCCTCGAGAAGACTCTTCTCGGACTCTTCTTCGCCATAGTCATCGCCACACTAGTATCCAAGCTACGCGGCAAGAAATTCAAGCTTCCTCCAGGCCCAATCCCCGTTCCGATATTCGGAAATTGGCTCCAGGTCGGCGATGATCTAAACCACCGCAATCTCACCGATTTCGCCAAAATATTCGGCGATATTTTGCTCCTCCGTATGGGGCAGCGCAATTTTGGTCGTCGTCTCCTCCCGACCTCGCCAAGGATGTTCTCCACACTCAGGGAGTCGAATTTGGGTCCCGGACCGAAACGTAGTGTTCGATATTTTCACCGGAAAGGGGCAGGATATGGTGTTCACGGTGTACGGTGAGCACTGGCGTAAGATGCGTCGGATCATGACGGTGCCGTTTTTCACCAACAAGGTGGTTCAGAGGAACCGCCTCGGATGGGAGGCGGAGGCCTCCGCCGTGGTGGAGGACGTGAAGAAGAACCCAGAGGCGGCGACGAATGGAATTGTGCTGAGGAGGAGATTGCAGTTGATGATGTACAATAATATGTACCGGATTATGTTCGACAGAAGGTTTGAGAGTGAAGATGATCCTTTGTTTTTGAAGT
The DNA here is from genome assembly GCA_016081115.2 of Rehmannia glutinosa. Classification (NCBI taxonomy): domain Eukaryota; kingdom Viridiplantae; phylum Streptophyta; class Magnoliopsida; order Lamiales; family Orobanchaceae; genus Rehmannia; species Rehmannia glutinosa. Next base: position 31,979,461 of record CM071925.1, on the reverse strand, counting down.
TAAAGGCGTTGAATGGAGAGAGGAGTCGATTGGCTCAGAGCTTTGAGTATAATTATGGTGATTTTATTCCAATTTTGAGGCCCTTTTTGAGAGGGTATCTCAAGATCTGCAAGGAGGTGAAGGAGAAGAGGTTACAGCTGTTCAAGGACTATTTTGTTGATGAGAGAAAGAAGCTTGCAAGCACAAAGGCAACCGACAACGATAGCCTAAAATGTGCTATTGATCACATTCTTGAAGCCCAACAGAAGGGAGAGATCAATGAGGACAATGTTCTTTACATTGTTGAGAACATCAATGTTGCTGCAATCGAAACTACTCTTTGGTCAATCGAATGGGGCATCGCGGAATTAGTCAACCACCCGGAGATCCAAAAGAAGCTTAGAGACGAGATGGACACCATCCTCGGCCCGGGAGTACAAATAACGGAGCCCGATACCTACAAACTCCCATACCTTCAGGCAGTGATCAAAGAAACTCTTCGTCTTAGAATGGCTATCCCTCTTTTGGTTCCCCACATGAACCTCCACGACGCCAAGCTCGGCGGCTATGACATTCCCGCCGAGAGCAAGATCTTGGTCAATGCATGGTGGCTCGCTAACAACCCTGCAAACTGGAAAAAGCCCGAGGAGTTCAGGCCCGAGAGATTCTTGGAAGAGGAGTCGAAGGTTGAGGCCAATGGGAATGACTTCCGTTATCTTCCGTTTGGCGTTGGCCGGAGGAGCTGCCCTGGGATTATTCTTGCTTTGCCGATTCTTGGTATCACTTTGGGACGCCTCGTGCAGAATTTCGAGCTATTGCCTCCTCCGGGACAGTCGAAGATCGACACAACTGAGAAAGGTGGGCAGTTCAGTCTGCACATTTTGAAGCACTCCACCATTGTATTAAAGCCAAGGTCTTTTTGAGAAATTTCACATATTTGTTGATGATGTAATAATGCTTTTATAGGATTCAGTATTTTGTTTTGTTTCCACTTTGTTGCGACTGAATCTTTGGATTTGCTGGAAAAATCTCTATTTGTATCTCTTGCTTTTTTTTCTTTTCTTTTATATGAAATATAATTGACCTAAAAAAAAAATTCTTTATGTTATGCAACTTAACAGACGTCGAAAATATATATATATATGTATATTACACTTATAAATATTATTATTTATTATATATATCAATTGCCTAATCAGCCGGAGAAAAATGAAATCCATACAACAAGTTTTCAATCCTCCAACACATGTAAGAATTGAACAAAATTTATTTTTCGGGCACAAAATAATTGAGATAAAATGCCTGTATTATTAATAGCTAGCATCATTCCTCTCCACAAATTAACAAAATATTATACTTTATATCTAATAGATTTCTTACATTATTTTATCATGAATAATTACATGCTAACCACGGCAGGGGTTACCTCTACATACAAAATTGATATTCCTGAAATTAATATGTGAATTTCCATGACTAAGCTAAATAAAGGAATAACTTACAAACAAAAACATGTCTTCTGTTCGTGTATTCTTTCTATTGTTGTTTTTTCCTATTTTTTTTCGTCTCTTACTTTCGTGACTTCCGTCCTGATCACCCGCTTCTTCTTTTCTCATAGGTTTTGTGTATGGGAGTACTAACATATATCTTCCCACTTTGTCAATTTTAAGGCGGTTCAATACAGTAAGATAGAAACTAAATATATTATCTTTTTCTTTGATACATCAGCAAACAATTTCCTCGTATGAGGTTCCCACACAAACACGTGTAATGTATCCTTTCATTTTGCTATCTTAAACACCCAGTTTGCTTATCTTAAACTAACTTGTTGGATAAGAATTATATACACTAACACATACCCACGTAAACGTGTATATATATATATTAATATGTAGTATGGGTGTATGTATATATATCTATTAATCTGATTCTTATATTTGTAACTTAAGACATTTATAACTTATATATTACGTTAGCTTTAAGAATGATAGATAGATAATTATATATATAACCTATTTGCTAATTATAATTTGCATGTATCGAAATGTGAATATGAGATCTCAAAATGCGTTTAATTATACTATATATAAATAAGTAACCCTAATAACTAAAATGCAAATGTGTCGGGTTATGACATTTATAGAATATAAGGTTAGACATTATTACATATTTAAAAGTGTATATATACACTACATATACATGTATATATTAATTGTGTTAGATTACATATATATTGGTATATATATAATCAGTATATAATTTTCGGGTATTTAATTAGAAAGTTCTACTATTATTATTATTACTATTATTATTATTCTCCTCTATTTATATTGATCACATATTATATTCCTGTATAGACACACCGATGTCATTTTCTCCTAATAAGTTTACCATGTGTAACTTTGTAATTCTTATACTTCCAAATATTACCACGTGTAAGCTACCGATATTAATAGTTTGACACTTAAACCCTCCTATTTGAATACACGATCAACCAATCAGAAACTAAGAACTAATATCATGTAAAAACTTTATTGTTAAAATACTGTATAATATGAAGTGCGTCATGCGATGTCAATATCCAGGGGTGTACCCTCTTTGGTGCTTGGGGGGGCTTTAGCCCCCTACCCCCCCAAAAAAAAATAAAATTGAAAATTAATTTTTTATGCATATTTTATTTTAGAATATCAATTTTTAGTAATAAATAATTCTTTTTTATTTAATTAGACCTCCAAAATTACTTAGCCCCCCAAAACTACACGTCTAGCTCCACCCCTGTCAATATCCATGCAAATATTATGCAGAAGCATGAAATACATGAATTATATTGGCCTAGTGAGTCATGAGAGGCTTGGGTATTACATCTATATATGTTTCGCTCTAAATCTTAACGTTTCCGACTTATACGGCTTCTTTATCCTAGAAAATACTCTTATACAGGGATTAGTACGAGCAGTTGGTGTAAGCAATTATGGTCCAAAACAGCTTCTAAAAATTCATGATTACCTTAAGGTCCGAGGTGTGCCCCTCTACTCGCTCGGGTGCCATTTGTGTTTCAGTTTCTTACGAATTTAGACAAACTTCTCTTTTTTTAGGGAAAAGTAAACAAGCTCATATTGCTTATGTGATTATATCTGTGGATATGCCTACTGCTTATAACTCGATAAATAGAAGACATAATCGCGATGCAAGTCAGGGTAAAAACATAGATTACTTGTGTTACTCTCACGCCTAATCTTTCAAGTAATTTTGCATCCTATAAATAAATTAGGGATAATTACAAATACTTCCCTTGAAATTTAGCCTAAATAAAGAAAAACCTAGTTATCTTTCAAAATTACAAGTTGATGAAATAGTAGATCTGCATCTTCAGCTAAAACGTAGAGAGAGAGAAATTGAAGTAATTTTATTTCAGGTAGTTAGTTTCTATAGTGAAATATTCACTATTTATAGGCTAACTAACACATCAAAAGCGTGATGATAGAAACATCGAGAACTAGCCAGCTAATGAACCCAACTAACAACTCTTATATCTAACAGCCCCCCCTCAAGATGGAGTATGGTGGAGATCAACCACACCCAGCTTGACAATTAAACGATTAAACACAACAACACCAATGGATTTGGTAAGAACGTCGGCCAACTGCAGAGAGGAAGAGATCTTGCGCGGAGTAACAAAACCAACTTTGTAGTGATGACGAACAAGGTGGCAATCAATCTCCAAATGCTTGGTGCCTTCATGGAAAACGGGATTTTCAGTAATATGCAAAGCGGCTTGATTATCACACCAAAGGGTAATAGGAGAAGAAAATGGAATATGCAGATAATGAAGAAGATATGACAGCCATTTGAGCTCACAAACCGTACTGCCAAGTGCGCGGTATTCAGCCTCCGCGGAGGAACAAGAAACAGTGTTCTACTTTTAGACTTCAAAGCAACCAAAGCACACCCCAAAAACACACAATAACTAGTCAAAGACTTACGAGTATCTTGGCAAGCTCCCCAATCCGCGTCACTATAGGCTTCTAAGACATACAGGAGAGCAGCAGGGTAGAAGAGCCCTTTGGAAGGGCACCCTTTTAAGTAATGAACCACATGTAATGCGGCGTCCCAATGGGTCGAGCAAGGTGAGTTAACAAATTGACTAAGTTGTTGCACCACGTAAGCCAAATCAGGCCGAGTCATATTCAGATAGAGTAGTCGGCCAACGAGTCTCCGGAATTTTATCAGGGTCAGGCAAGGGATGACCATTACCAGCTGCAAGTTTGAGACCCGGAGGAAGAGGAGTAGCAGTGGGCTTGCAATCAAGTAACCTAGTGTCTTGTAAGATATCCAAAATATACTTACCCTGATTGAGATAAATGCCATCGGATCCCCGAGCAAGTTCCACCCCAAGAAAATATTTAGCAAAGCCCAAATCTTTAATAGTAAAGAGCTTATCCAGGTATTGTTTCAAAGGAAGAATATCATCCTCATGTGAGCTAGTGAGGAGTACATCATCGACATATACTACCAAACCCAAGAATCTGTCCCCAGCAAATTTGTAGAAAAGGCAATGATCATACATGGATTGCTGAAATCCAAAATCAAGAAGCTTACCACAAAACTCCGTATTCCATTGCCTAGATGCCTGCTTCAACCCATAAAGACTCCTACGCAAGTGACAAACTTCCCCAGGCAAGGCCTTTGTGTAGCCCTCAGGAGGCAACATGTAAATATCCTCATCCAAATGACCATGTAAAAACGCATTATTAATATCCAAGTGATGTAATGACCACTGCTTCATGGCAGCTACAAAAATCAGCACCCTAACAGTGTCCATTTTTGCAACCGGCGAAAAACTATCAAGATAATCCACTCCGTAAACTTGATGGTAACCTTTGGCAACCAACCTCGCCTTATATCTTTCTACAGTCCCATCAGGATTATGCTTGGTTTTGAACACCCATTTGTTGCTTATAGCCTGTTTACCCTTAGGTAAGGGAACCACATCCCATGTGTGGTTCTGCTCCAAAGCCTGTAACTCTTTTTCCATGGCTGCCACCCATTCGGGGTGACTACTAGCTTGAGCATATGTAGTAGGTTCCTGTAAATGAGACAAATTGGCCAAGAAAGACACATATGTGCTATGAAGGGATGTAGAAACAGTATAAGGATATGTAGAAATAGGATGAGATGAACCTGGAGAAGGAAGAGCCTGAGATGGTGCAGCCAAAGTAGGCGGTTGGTGGATTGCATTGTTGGTAACATAGTCAGAGAGCCAAGCTGGTTTATGGGAAGGCCTGGTACTCCTTCTGAGAGGAGGAAAAGAGTCAGAAGGAATGGAAGTACCAGAGGAACTAGAATGAGGGACAGCATGAGGACTGAAAGTGGTGTGAGACTCATGTAGGGACACAATAGGAAATGGAGTGTTAGTTTTGTGTGTAGAAGCTGAGTGATAAGGAAATGAAGTTTCAACAAAGACCACATCTCTGGATTCCAAAAATTGATGGTTGTCAATATCATACAATTTATACCATTTCTTCCCAGAGATGTATCCTAGAAAAACACATTTTGAGGCTCTTGGAGAGAATTTTGTTTTGGATGGAAGAACAGAAGTAACATAAGCCAGACAGCCAAAAGGACTTAAGTAAGAGTAATCTGGAGATCTTCCATAAATGAGTTCATAAGGTGTTTTCCGTGGAGGGCAGAAGTAGGAAGACGATTCACAATGAAAGCAGAGATGAGAAGAGAGTATGACCAGAACTTGGATGGTAAATTTGACTGGAACATAAGTACTCTTGCAATGTTCAAGAGTTGCCTATGCCTTCTCTCAACAACCCCATTTTGTTGGGGGGTGTAGACACAAAATGTTTGATGAAGAATGCCATGTCTATCAAAATCTGTTTACACTCTTGATTCACAAACTCAGTCCCATTATCACTTCGAAATATCTTGACTGTAGTATCAAACCATTCGAATAAAGGACAGTAAAAGATGAGAAACTTGGTGTTTGTGTTGCATCAAATAAATCCAGGTCCCCCTACTAAAATCATCTACTAGAGTTAGCATGTATGTAGTGTGAGTGGCTGAGGATGAGTGATAGGGACCCCACACATCTAAGTGAACTAGCTCAAACAATTTTTTAGCACGAGTATCACTAACATGAAAGGGTAAAGGCTGCTTTGATTTATGACAAGCATCACATTCAACCATTGATTACTTAAGAGCGGGTGTACAAAAAGGCTTTGAGAATTGTAAATGTTCAAGAACATATGGGGATGCATGGCCAAGTCTTTTATGCCATATGGAAAAGTTATTTGTAGCAGCAGAAAGCGAAAAGTATTAACAAGGATCTAAAGAACCAGAAGAATGACTAGGTTGCCAAAAATACAATCTCCCAATCGCTTTCCCAGTTGCAACAACTTGCTTTCGATCTCGAGTCTGTAAAATGTAATGATAAGAAAAAAGGTGCATTTCGGTTTAGATTGTTGAGCAAGTTGAGCTTGATAAAAGATTATACTTAAAGTTTGAACAACAAGAACATCATATAAGGAAAATTTTTCGAGAAAGAGGCACTTGTCCGGTGTGTGAGAAAAGTAGTAGTGCCATCGGAAGAAGAAAGAAATGGAAGCCTTTAGATTAACAATATTTTTCATTTGGTGGGAAAGCACACATGTGTCTACTTGCTCAGTGTCTGCAATATCCAGGAACTCGCATCCAAATGCTCTACACTTGTAAGAGCATAGTCCAAATTTCTATGTGATTGTATACTGTACAATCCACAAAGTGAGCAAAATTCATGGTCCCATCTCGGCTCCATCAAAGGTTGATTGTGATTTGGTAGTCATGAACTTAGCAATCTCTGTTGAATCAAGTTAGAGATATCATTCAAAGGCATCGTGTTCCACGCCCCGAGGCCGAGTTGGCTTGTCATTTGTTCCCACAATATCAGCCAAATTTGCAGTCATTCTCCCAAATAGATCTTCCTCTCTATTCCCTTAGATCCTTAAACCGGTCCAGGATAGCCATGCAATTTGAAACATCACGTATAACATGTCCATGTTCATGACAATGTTCACATAGTAATTTAGCCTTGTCCTCCTTACTCATTCTAATATATCATCTGCTCTCTTTGCTTGAACACCTCCTCGACCACCACCATAGCCTCCCCGGGATTGTTATAGCCTCTTCCCCTCCTTGTGGCTTAGTGAACATAGGTTTGTATTATCCAAATTCTCCGGGAATAAGCTTTGCACTGAGATCTTTGTTTCTCAACTCGTTGAATCATAGAGTAGGCTTTGTTTTTGTTGGTAAGGGATCCAGTAAAATCGACTTCGCACATTCTCATAGCTATCATTTAGCCCCATGAGGAACTACCATAACCTGGTATTCGTCTCCATAGCAGCCAATTGCTTGCCGGAACCACAAGTACATGGTGGTAGGGGTGCTAAACTAGCATATTCATCCCAAAGCCTTTTCAATTTGTTAAAATACATTGCAACCGTAGTGTTCCCTTGTCTGCGGGGTGGCGATTTCCTTTTGCAATTGATAAAGTAATGGTCCATTACTTTCTCCATACCTCTTCAATCTCATCCCGAGTGCTTTTTAATCAAGATACAAAAATGCATCAACCGGATCCTCATCAAGGTGTTCAAAATCCGGCTATAAAACATATACTCAATTTTCTTCCATTGCTCGAGAGAGAAGAATCTAAGGCGGAGTTGTGAAATACTTCCATCTATGAATCCTAACTTCATTTTTGCTCAGAGCTATCCGAATCGCTCTTCTCCATGACAACTAATTTGAATCGGTTAAAGGAGTAGTAACCAGGACCATACCTGGATGATCGAGTTATGAAGCAAGTAAGTATCATCACTTGAGGAATGAGCTGAGTTCCGCGATTCATCTTCGATGTCTTCCTCATTAAGTCCATTCTTATTTCCACCATTTGCCAAAACATTCTAGGTGGTGTGTCGCGGCATGATTAAGCACGATCAACCGAGAAAAATTAACCCTATGCTTTGGATACCATGATGAAATAGTCGATCGCATCTTGAGCTAAAACGTAGAGAGAGAGAAATTGAAGTAATTTTATTTCAGGTAGTTAGTTTCTCTAAGATGAAATATTTACTATTTATAGGGTAACTAACATATCAAAAGCGTGATGATAGAAGCAGTGAGAACTAGCCATGACTAATGAACCCAACTAACAACTCTTATATCTAACACAAGTGCCCCTTGACATATGTTTCTCATTTATAAATTGCACCTATTGAGAGTGTTGATGGGTTAATTTGTATAATAAATACAAACTTTGTCATATGTTTCGGATTTATAATTTGCACCTATTAAGTTGAGAGGGTAATTTGTATAATAAATACAAATCATAAAGGGGTACTTGTAATTTTAAAAGATAGCTGAACTTTTTTGTAATTAGACTAACCGCTGGGGTTTTATTGTAATTATCACTAAATTATAATCTGCATACATGTAATTAAATCAAATGCTTTGCTGATTTGGGTAGGTTTCCTTACATATATGTTACGCCGTGCAAGAGTAAACTATCATGTTTTCAAGTAGATAGTTGAAGAGGATGTGGGATCAGTTTCTTGCATGGATGGGGGAAAATTTTGTGTATTTGATAGATCTGTCTTGGTATCCAATGGAGTGCTTCATTCTAAGGTTAGTTAATTTATCCAACATTGATTAGTAGGTTTATCTATGCTTTCATGTGACAAGATTTGCCAAACCTGTTGATAGATCTGTATTACTATGCAACTTTGCAACTTATTGAGAACGCATCAACTTATTTGCTTTGAATGATAGTACTCCTTGAAAGGACAAATAGAGAAATGAAATGGTCCTTTTCTTAATCTGACTTTAAATATTCAGTCTATGTGATGTACGTAAATCACAATTTAAAATGTCAATTTTATATGAAGATTTAAGCTCACTTATAGTACATACGCGTATGTCTCTGTAAAAGAATAGTATTTGTCCTTTCAAATACTGTGAGGTGATATTGCTCTTAACCTTTTCTTAGTTTGGACTCCTAATCTATATGAATAGGCAGCAACCAGCATGAGGAATCTTCTCATCTTGTATGATATGCATTACTAATTTTGACGATTTATTCTTGTCATATATCATGTACCAGGAATGTTTCCCTTTTGTCTATTCTTGCTTCAAAAAGTCAACATATGCATTGACATATGAATGATTTGAAGTCTTCAAAGTTGCACAAGTTAATAAAAGATGTGAGCAGAGGATTTTATTGACCATGGTTCTAATAGTCAAATAGATGCTTGAAAGATATAATTTCACAGTTTAAAGTGTTTGGTGGTGAGTGGGAATAATTGTGCAAAAGTGGTTAAATTCAAATTCCGTGGGAATAATTGTGCAAAAGTGGTTAAAAGATAATCACCAGTCGAGATGTTAACTCTTTATATGTTGCACTTTTTTATTTTTCATCTTTTCTAGGGTATTTTTGAAAGTTATGTTGACCATATGGATTGAGCATTGGTGGTTTTATCATATGTTGATCATATGTTGTCCATTTTGTTTGCAGGGGATGGAGGATGATACTTTTGAAAGAACCAACATTGATCATATGTTGATCATACGAGAACACTACTATAAAAAAAGGCGATAGATTAGTAAACCAACCGGTGTTAGAGCCACTGGTGTTAAAAGTCTGAACTTTTGACACGGTTTAAAACCGTGTCTTTTTCTTGAAAGACAAAACGGTGTCTATTAGTAAACCAATAGGTATTAGAGCCACTGGTGTTAAAAGTCTCAACCTTTTGACACCGGTTTAAAATTAGTGTCTTTTTCTTGAAGGACACCGGTTTTAAACCGTGTCTTAGAGAAACAATATTCCTTTCTAAGGCCATGATGTTAAAAGTTTATGTATTTGACACGGTTTTAAATCGGTTTAAAATCGTGTTTTGATGCGTGTCTATTCATCAAAAGACATTGGTTTCAAACCGTGTCAAATACATAAACTTTTAACATCGTGACTCATAGAAAGTTCGGATTTTTAAAATCGGTTTAAAATCGGTGTCTTTCAAGGAAACGACACCGGTTCTCAACCGTAAAAAAGTTCGGACTTTTAACACAAAGTGGCTCTAACACTGGTTGTTTTACTAATAGACATTGGTTTAAAACTAGTGTCTATCAACATTTTTGTAGTAGTGATTCGTCATTTTGGACCGTGTTTTGCGTAATTTTATTTGGATTTGGTGATATCATAAAGAAGGGTTTGGTTTATCGCCTTTGGCACATATGTGTGCTCTTACTGGTTTGGGTTTGTGATCGATTTCATCTATGAATGCATCCTTCCTAATGAGCATGGCTTGGGATATTTTGGTTTCGGGATCGTTAGCGGCTTGGTTTCTCTAGAGCAAATTTTTGGATCAGTCACTTGAGCCAAAGACCTCTCCGGTTACTTCTTCACTTTGGTCGGGTTTTCGTCCATACATCTCCTCTCTCAAGAGAGACTCACGCTGCATTGTTGGGGACAACACCTCTATATCTTTCTGTTGGGATAATTGGCTTGGTTATAGTATTCCAGATAAGATGGGTGTTCCTCTCAGTTTTTGTAAGAGATTATCTTAGACAGTTTCTAATTATTTAGTTGATGGTGTGTGGCACTTCACTTCCTTGTTCATTCTGAATTGTGAGGATATTGTTATGGACATTTTGGGTATGCCTGTTGTGGGTGGGGATGATTCTTGTGTCTAGTCTAGATTGGTTCATGGCTCTATTTCTTCTCGTATTGCTTATTGGCATCTTCACACGAGTTTTCCAATGGTCCGTTGGGGTAAGTGGCTTTGGCATCCTGGTATACCGACACGATGATCTATGTTACTTTAGCGCTTTATTCATAACAAGCTTCCTTTGTGGGGTCATTTGCAGAAGCGCAGGATATCTGGACCTGCGGTTTGTCAGCTTTATTTTCAGCATTCTGAGGATCTCGACCACTGCTTTTTGGATTGTCCCCTTGTTCATTCTTGTTGGGAGTATTTCACAAACCTATTCAGTGTGCAATTAGATTTTTCCACTGGCATATGGGGAGTCATTCTTTAGAGCCCGGATGTTAAAGCAAGTTCTTAAATTCTCTTTTTATGGAAGTTACCGTTGATCACTTTTCTTTGGGTGATATGGTCTTGTCGAACAGGCTATTTTTAAGATTCCAAGTTCTCGGATGTTGTTATTCGTGCTCGGTGCTTTCAATTTTAAGGGGAAGCATGTCATGTTCCTACGGGTTTCATGCATAATGATTGCTTGATCTCTTTATTTTAAGGATGTTGGGTATTCGGGTTATCATCGATGGGCTAAATCCCCATATTAGTCCGTTGGAATCTTCCTCCGCCATGTTGGATTAAAATTAACACAAATGGGAGTGCTATGGGGTCTCCGGTGGATTTTGCGTGTAGAGGTGTTTTTCGTAATTATCATGGTTTCGTTACTGGTTGTTTTACTTTGCACCTTAATCGGCTTCGCTTTTCGCTTTTCCGGGCGAGTTACGGGGCCATCACGCTTGTGAAATTGCTCGGATAAAGGATGGCAATTCATTTGGCTTGAGGTTGATTCTTTATATGTCATTTCGATCTTCTCTTCCTTCTCAGTGGATGTTCCTTGGGTTCTTAGAGGGCGGCTTTTACTCTTATATCGTCGCCTCTGTCTTATTCATTTTTGGGCTTCCCACGTTTTTTGTGAGGCTAATCGCGATGTTGATGTCCTTGCTAAGCAGGCTTATGTTGTGGGTAACGTGTGGTGGGATGCCACTCCTAATTTCCTACGTGATGTTATTGCTACTGATCGTACTTTACTTTACCATATCAGATATTAGTTTGTTTTTATTCTTCAGCCACTGGTTTTGTTCGAATTTCTTTTTATCGGGGGTACTCTTTTTCCTTCTATGGATTTTTCCCACAATAGTGGGTTTTACCTTAGAAGGCTTTTAACGAGGCCCCATCTCAGGCTAGCTGATCGGCCTTGTGATCATCATTCTCTTTTCTTTGTTATTTTATTTTGGCCTTCGGCCTTTTACTAAAAAAAAAAGACATTCAAGACTAAAACAAAGTTCCATATATCAAACAATAACTTTAATAAGCATATGTAAATACAGATTAATGTTTTGATGAACTTAATTTTTACATATTCCATTCTTTATTATAAAATTAACATGAAATTAGATAATAAATAATATTTTTTGAATAAATTTCAAGTATTTTTACCTACATAAATTATATTTGTGCAAATCAAGAATAATTTTTCAAATAGTTTTTTTAATATTTTCAAAAAGGACTGAAATATTATATTGTAATTAGAATATTAGACATTAATACTCTACAATACAATTCAAATATATAAACAAATATTTTAAAACATATAATTAGAATACTTTAAATAAATCTTTATACATTCTTGAAGAAAATGATATACATTATTTCTTAACGAATTTATTTCTACATATTTTCAGTATTTTTTAATTTTTAAATATTAAAATTCAACTACAATAATTCAAAGGTAGTATATACAATAGGCCATTCTGAAGATTAATTTAATCTGTAAAAATTAAAACAAACACCCAGTGTATGAAATTGTGCTCAAAACATACTAAAATTATACACCAAATTTCAAATAATTGTAAGGTATGATATTTTTTCTACTTATTATTCAAATTTTCTATGTATATGTGTATATATATATAATTCACAATTCACAAGCTTCTTTCAATGTTTATTTTTACAAATTATTTTATTAATTAGTACGATTTATTAAAATCACATATTAATTATATAATTGTATTTAACGAAAAAAACGAAAGGGTCGAGGACTTGAACTTTTATTGTTCATTTTTCTACATCGAATATCCGTGATTATTAAGGTAGGGATTTCTATGTTATTTGTCTTTATTTAATGTTTCATGATTGTACTTCATTTATTTTAAGCGGTTGTTTCCATGTTGTTTTTGGCATTCAATCAAAAACATAGAAATCAAAAACATAGAACTCTAAAATAGCCCCTAAACTTAACCCCTAAACTAACCCCTAACACAACTCTACATTAACCCCTATTATTTTTTTAAAAAAAATTGGGATATTACAAAGAGTCTCTTAACTATCAAGATGAAATGAAAAGGATATCTGAATAGAAGCTGGAAGCTAAGTTGCAGATCGGTTCCAACAACCTAAAATGCTTGACGAGGAAGATTGGGTGTTTGAATATTTGCAATAAAGCACCATGTTAGACGCCTTAAACCCCCCACATGTCTAATCTATTTTGTATTAGCTGATACAGAAAGAAAAACAAATTCCAAAGGGGAAGGGAAATAAGCCATCTGACACCCCTCATGAATGCTTCTTTTGGTGCAACTGCCCACTCCTCTGAAGAAGTGGAAATGGAGGAGGAGTGCTCTAAGGTAACCCAGGGAGGAAACAGAATGTATAAAATTTGACGGGCTAGGGGAAACACCATCCCTACCCAAATCATTGAAGTGGTTGTGAGAGATAGTTGAACTGTCATCGCTAACGCACCCTCCCCCTATAAATGTGGATTTGCCTACAGTTGAGACTGTAGAGGAAGTCACAGCTCAAGATAGAAGAAATTTAGCTGAGGCCAAACCATAATGGGAGAAAAATATTCTTATAGTTGAGAACCCTGAAACTTGTCATATGGTTGAAGTAGAAGAGCCCATTCTGGAACACACAAAAACTGACTTGCCAATAGTTGAATCTGAAACAAAACTAGCAATTGTATTTGAACCAGCACCAAAAATTTAAACAAAAACATATGTGTTGGCAGCACCAGAAGACTCTAGAACAACATAGATAGAAATAACAGAATTGAATATATCAGTTGAGTCGACCATTGAGCCGGTACATGGTGAACATAATGAATCAACTAAAATGAATGCAGGCGAATCTATCAAAAATAGTTACTAGGCAAAAAGGTCGAGAACAGATGAGAAAATCAGATAAGAAGAGAACCCAACTGAGGAAAGGGCAGAGAAGTCAAATTATTCTCAATATGGGTTTGTTTTGGTGGGAACACAACCCAGAACAACCATTGCAAAGGCAAGTGATGTTAATACAATTGACACTGAACAAACTCAAAATGAGAAAGAGGATAACTCTGCTGCTACCAATGAAGCTATTGAGAAAGTTGAGGCACAATCATCTCAGTAGGCTAACATAGCTGCTGATGTTAATGAAGCTACATCAGCTGAGGCACAAAGATGAAACACTTAGGGGTAAGGAGTCCAGAGCCCTGTGGACATGGAAAGTAACAGTCCTACTTCCCCTTTCCATGATGAACATGAAACACTATCTACCACCAGTTGCAACGAATGTCACCCCAATGTCATGGTGCCCCCTTGGTAGCCCACATGTGTGCCCCTCACACACCTATGTCACTCGGACACTATAGAGGAATCCCAATGATCGCCCAACATGTTCTGCTACCCTGCCTACTCTACCATCCTCTTGGTAAGAGTACTTGGCGCAACCACATAATCCAATGCGAGGACGACTCTAATACCACTTGTTATAGGCCTATTCATTTTAGGCCCCATACAACGTCCGCGTGGCACCCCAGACCACCCAGAGGTAGCCTAGTCCTTGGAAAAACCACTAGTTTCACGCTTCCTTGGGCTCATGAGGAATGTGACTCCAACATCAGACTAGTTTCAGAAGGGATGGCCTGCCTTAACATCCCCGAACTCAACCAGGTAGGTCTACTTTAACATCCAACGGGTCATGTGCACGTACCCACAAACCAACCGACTGAAGCTACATATATAGTCATTCTCAACATAGTCCACCAATAGTTGTGATGAAAGACACCCCAATATTACGGGGCATGACATCTTGCACACTTTGTTGATAATAAGGGATCTACAACTCAAAGGGATGTAAATGGATGTTTAATCTGAACTAATGAGTGGAATATAGAGATGGGTCATCTAACCCAAATGCAAAAGAGATTTCGGATGACTATGATGCAACTAAGAATCCATCAGATTCAAGTTACTGCATATTGGTGGATGCACCAAAATTATATGATGATTTGCATTGAGAGAATTAAATGATTACTTATGATCTACGAGGACAACCGCCTGAGTATGAATTTACTCCTAGAGATGACTTCAGATTGGAAAATAAATTGCGAAGAGCCTTTCTACATATGTTTTGGAAAATGGATAATGTTGAAATAGGTTTTAGTTCTGTCCCTCAATTTGATTGATAATCACAGGCAAACATGAATAGTTCTGTCCCTCAATTTGGAGACTTTGCCCTGAAAGAAAATCAGCAAATAACATCTAGAAGATTGAACGAGAAGTTGGCTATCTTGGAAGATGATCGTGTTGCTTTCCAACAACGCCAGAGAAACAACTTCAACCGCATGAACTACAGCCGAGAGAATGACTTGAAACAACTACAAACTAAAATTGACAAGCATGCGAACACTTATAAGCTAACTCCAATCAAAAAGTGGATACAATTCAGAAGCATCTACTTTAGTTCACATATGTTTTAAAAGTTTTGACATCATTAAAAGGGAAAATTAATCTTATATCACTTACATCCATATTTTTGGACTTCTCGTCCATCCATTGGCCATTGTTTTGGTGTGGGTATGTGTAAAAAACTCAATTTCAGTGGGTGGGCGTCCATACTTCTTTTCCTACATCCACAAAAACAAACAAATGAATTATATTATATATTTTATTTTTGTAAAAATCTATAACTAACACTTTGAAATCTAACAAAAATTAATCTAAAGTCATTAAAAGATCATGTTAGTGCTCAATGGCTGAGCGAGATCCTCCGGTATGGTGAGAGCAGCCACTGCCAGGTCCACCCACCTCACTCTTCCTATTCTTAGACTGTTGTTCAGATTTAGCTTTAACTTCAGGTATATCCCAATATGCCAACCAGTTCTTCCAGTCTGGTTCAGACACACAATCTGGTCTCTGAGGGCGTTTCATCTTCAAGCGATGCACCAAATCTCTGTAGCGTTCACCAACGTGATCCATGAAAGCATCATGCACTTGTCTATCTATGGTTGGGTCCCACCTATAACGCTTCTGTAAACATAAGAAATAATTAATGAACATTTAATTGACAACAGTACTCTTAAAAAATGCAACAAATCCGTTTTGTGAAATTACTCAATTTCAACCAAAAACAAAAAGTATACACAAAGGAATCCAATGTCTAAAATGGCTTCCTCTCTATTAGATGCTTCCAAAAAACACAGGAACATATTTTAACACCATTCATCAAAATGCAAATACGAATTTACAATTTTTAAACCATTTATCAAGTGAACATCTACTGATGTTGTCATCCAAACCACAGACCATAGGGGTCATGTGTTCATAGCTATGAACATCTCCATCCAACTTAACTCAACGACCTACACAACAACCTCCTTCTCGAGATAATCATGCACGTAAAATCAAAAACAATAAGCCTGTACAAGTCCCCCTAAAACTAAACACCACAAACATTATAGGATTAACTTAAACTGGACTTGCCAGTGCGAAGGCATAAACTTAAAAAAGAACTCGATTAACTTAAATATTAATTTCTCTACCTAAAATAATGTGTAAGCAAACATAAGGATCGGAGCGTCATCGCGTTGACCATTGACCAATTATAAACTAAGAAATTCAATAATCACTTTACTTATGTTAATCATCTCTTCATCTGGGTTTCCCCCGGTTTCTCGGACAGCATTGTCGGGATAGGGATTGGGGATGCTTGTAATTGTTAAAGTTACTTTTATTAATTTTCAAAGGTTAACTTTATTTTATTTCTAAAAAAAGCTTATCTGACTCTGAGTTCAATAATAAAAAGACATAAAGTAGGATTGATTTTCCAAAAAATTGCTAGTTTTAGAAAGTAAGGAAACCCAACTGGGATTTGTTCTCTGTTTCAGTTTTAGTATACATCCCATGAGAGTTCGGTGGCGTGAATCCTGGTGGAAATAAGAAAATACCAATTCCCAAGTTTGCAACAATGCACCGGGCGCTATTTTAAAAAATAAGCCTTCCCTGAAAGAAGGAACTGTTTTTCTACAAGGTCGCTAATATTCAAGATTCTCGACGGTTAAAATTACTAGAACGAAAAACCAAAAAAAAAACATAAAAATGATAGGTTAACCTAAATAGGAGGAATTAAATTCTAACATACTAATAAAAATGATCACAAAACAGTTCTTGTTTTGTTTTGTCTTGCTTTTGGAAAATAAAAGTCCTCTGATGCATATTACTTTCCAGAAGGGATGAATACAAAAAATACCCCTAAAGTTTGGGTTAATTACAAAAAATATCCACAGGTTTTTTAAAATTACAAAAAACCCGGTGAGGTTTGATTGTGTATGACACTTTACCCTATTCATAAGCAAAAACAATTCAAACACCTCCTAAATTTGTAAAAACTATTAGAATTGGTTTTATAAATTGGGTTTTGACCCAATTTTGACCAATTATTTAAGTGGATTCATTTTTTCGAAGATGAAATAAATGAGATAAATGTTATCTACGCCGCGGGTAGATGAGTTTAGCATTTTGAATTTCTCAAAACCAATGTTGGGTGAATGAGAAATAAATGCATAAAGTTGACCACTTAAAATGCTTTTAATGTGTGGAATATAAAAGGGTGGGAATATGGAAAGCATATCCCACATAGGAAATATATTAAATGTTTGACTAGTTAATAAAGAGCTTTCAACACTAATAAGGAGTAATCAAGTGGAACTCCTTATGGTACACCCTAGTGGACCAAGTCAATTTTGACTAGTCTTTGGCTAGCTCAAAAGGCACCAAAGACGGTGCGGAGCACCGTCCGAGCCAGAGCCAGAGCTAGAGTCGGGTCCGTGCACATCGCACATAGTCTCATTGGGCGCTTTGGAGGAGCACTTTGCACTTCACACGTACACATTGTCGCGAGGATCTTTGAGGAGCCCTAAAGTTTTGGAAAATCGAACCAGGGTTCAGTCCAATGGCTCGATGACGTGGCAGGGCAGCTCAGGTTGCAGTGACTTGGCAGAATCGTCCGAGTGGTGACACATGGTGCTGATTGGATGCGTCTGTTCTTGCTGACGGGGCACTGTGACTGGACACAGTTGTCCGGTGTGCAGAGGTGTATGCCAAAGGGTTTGTCCCTTCAGTCAGATACAATCAGGACCATCAGATCGCAGCTGTTAACCACAGGGTGCGATCTGACGGTCAAGACTGATCCGGACCAGGGGTTGCACCCAGTCAGAAGAGGCACCAAGATCTCTGTATAGAACACCCCCCATAATTCATTTGAACACACATCAGATTCGAATTTTACTTCATTTTTTATGCATAACTTTGTCAAAGAGAGTTAAAAAAACATCTTAGTGTTCGTTGTACTTGCAATTTGTAGTGCAACTATCCCAAGTAGATTGTTGTTGTATCTTGGGAGGCGATTGTCGAATTTCGTAAGCACCGTGAGCTGGACAATCTCGTCTTAAAGAGAAAGAGTCCAACTCTTGCCTTGACATTTCGATTTATATCGTTACTCTGCTCGATTGTTTTTCAGCCATTCGGTATAAACCATCCAGATTATTCCAACAGTTTAAGACGAGATTTATCGTGTATATCAAATGGCTTTGACATCATCTTTTCCAGCACTAGCACCAGCACCGGGAGAGAAACCAGAGAAGTTTGGTGGTTTAGACTTCAAAAGCTGGTAACAGAAAATGATGTTCTATCTTACGACTCTAAACCTTGCTCGTTTCCTTACGGAGGATGCCCCAATTGTGGGGGAAGAGGAGACTGATAAGGAAAAGAGAATGGCGTTCTTGGAGTCAAAGCGACTTCCTATGCAGGAACTACATTCTTAACGGACTGGACAACACATTGTATAATGTGTATTGTTCGGTAAAGACTGCTAAAGAGCTATGGAGCTCTTTAGAGAAGAAGTATAAAACAGAACATGCTCACACAAAGAAATTTGTTGTCGGCAAATTACTTGAGTTTAAGATGGTTGACACCAAGATGGTGATCAGCCAGGTTCAAGAAATTCAGCTTATTCTGCACGATATAATTGAATAAGGAATGGTTGTGAGTGAATCCTTTCAAGTAGCTGCTATAATCGAGAAGCTACCGCCTCTATGGAAGGATTTTAAAAATCACCTGAAGCATAAGTGGAAGGAGATGGGGTTGAAGATTTAATTGTCAGATTGCTAATTGAAGAAGAAAATTGCAAATCTGAAATTAAGTCTGGCAAGCTTCCAATGGAGGCAAAGGCAAACTTGGTGGAGCCCAATGCTAGCAAGAAGAGAAAGCACCCGGGGAATAGTTAGAAATAGGGGAAGGCTAAAAAGTTCAAAGGGAACTGCTTCAACTGTGGAAAGCCGAATCACAAGGCTAAAGATTGTCGTCTTCCTAAGAAAGCCAATCGGAACCAGGTGCATGTGACTGAGGACAAATCAGTACCAATTGATATGTCCGAGCTTAAGCTCTCGGTTGTTGTGTATGAAGGCAACATGTGCTACATGGTGGAGAACCCGAGAGAATGGTGGGTGGACACAGGTGCTACACGGCACATATGCTCCGACAAAGACATGTGCTCAGCGTATACTCCGATCAACGGAAGGAAGTTATACATGGGGAATCATGTAACTTCTAAAATTGTCGGTCTTGGCAAGGTGGTGCTGAAGATGACCTCGGGCAAGGAGCTGACCCTCGTTGATGTCCTTCATGTTCCAGACATTCGGAAGAATTTAGTGTCAGGATCATTGTTGGTTAAGGCAGGGTTTAGATTAGTATTTGAGGCTCAAAAGTTTGTACAAAATGAAAAATGTACAGTTCATAGGGAAGGGGTACTTAGATAATGGACTGTTCAAGATGAATGTAATGAATGTACTCCGAAACTTTGAAAGCAATAAAATTAATGCTTCTTCTTATTTGCTTGAGTGTTCAAATTTATGGCATGTTAGATTAGGAAATGTAAATTTTAACACTTTGAAAAGGTTAGTAAACTTGGAATTACTACCTAACTTTAAAATAGATTCACATCACAAGTGTGAAATCTGTGTTGAGGCAAAAATGTCCAAAACACCATTCCACTCGGTGGAAAGAGAAACAGAACCTCTAGAGTTAATTCACAGTGATATATGTGATTTAAAGTTTGTGCAAACTAGAGGTGGGAAAAAGTATTTTATTACTTTTATCGATGATTACACAAGATACTATACGTTATGTATATCTTTTAAGAAGTAAAGATGAGGCCTTAGAAGCTTTTAAAAGCTATAAGAATCAGGTTGAAAATCAACTTAGCAAACAAATTAAGATAATTTGAAGTGATAGAGGTGGAAAATATGGAGCTCCTTTTGATGAATTTTGCTCAGATTATGGTATTATTAATTAAACGACAACTCCTTATTCATCACAATCAAATGGTATTGCTGAACGCAAAAATCGAACTCTAAAAGAGATGATGAATGCTTTGTTGATAAATTCTGGTTTACCTCAGAATTTGTGGGGGGAAGCAATTCTCTCGGCTAACCACATTCTTAACAAAATACCACACAAAAATAAAGATAAAACTCCACATGAGTTATGGAAAGGTAGAAAACCTTCATACAAATACCTGAAAGTGTGGGTGTGTTTGGCTAAAGTAGAAGTACCTAAGCCAATACAAGTCAAGATAGGGCCTAAAACAGTCAATTGCATTTTCATTGGATATGCAAATAACAGTAGTGCATATCGATTTTTAGTGCACAAATCAGCAATTCCAGATGTACAAGAAGGTACAATTATTGAGTCAAGGAATGTTGTATATTTTGAAGACGTGTTTCCTTGTCAAGAAAGGAAAGAAGCTAGTTCTAGCAAAAGAACACGTGATACTACCAATGGTGATCATCAAAGTGATGAAGAACCAAGACGCACTAAAAGGGCCAAAACAACTAAGTTTTTTGGTCCAGATTTTCTACCTTATGTATTAGAAAATGAACCAAGGACGATTGGTGAAGCATTGTCCAGTCCAGAAGCACTATTCTGGAAAGAAGCTATTAATAGTGAGATAGATTCCATTATGCAAAATCATACTTGGGAGTTGGTAGATCTCCCACCGGAAAATAAGCCTTTAGGATGCAAGTGGATCCTTAAAATAAAATGTAAAGCTGATGGAACTATATAAGTACAAGGCCATGTTAGTAGCTAAGAGATTTAAACAAAGAGAAGGCTTTGATTTCTTTGATACGTATTCACCTGTGACAAGAATCATATCTATTAGAGTTCTCATTGCTATTGCAGCGTTGCATAACCTTGAGAGACACTAAATGGATGTGAAAATGGCTTTTCAAAATGGTGAATTAGAAGAGGAAATCAACATGGAACAACCCAAAGGGTTTGTTGCTCCTGGACATGAGAAGAAGGTGTGCAAACTCGTTAAGTCATTGTATGGCCTTAAGCAAGCTCCGAAACAATGGCACGAGAAATTTGACAGAACTATGTTGTTGAATGGCTTCAAAGTTAACGAGTGTGATAAATGTGTTTACTTTAAAGACACACCTAATGCTTATGTTATTGTCTGTCTTTATGTTGAAGACATGTTAATTATGGGTAGTAGTCATGATATAATCATGAATACTAAGAAAATGTTGACCAAACATATTGATATGAAAGATATGAGTGTAGCATATGTTATTCTGGGAATTAAGATCTCTAAAACATCTGATGGACTTATTTTATCACAGTCTTATTATATTAAGACAGTACATCGAAAGTTCAATGCTTACGATAGTCCTCCAGCTAAAATGCCCTGTTGATTTAAGCTTACACTTAGCAAAAAAGCAAGACGAGCCTGTATCTCAACTAGAATATTCTTGGATTATTGGCAGGCTAATGTATGTAACAAACTGCAAACGTCCGGATATTGCCTACGCAGTAAATAAACTGAGTAGATTTACGAGTAATCCTGGAAATGACCATTGGAAGGCATTGATAAGGGTTCTTAGGTATCTAAGACTCACCTTAAATTATGGGTTACATTACTTAAGATATCCAGCTGTATTAGAAGGATATAGTGATGCTAATTGGATATCTGACTCAAAAGATTCCAAGTCCACTAGTGGTTATATTTTTACCATTGGTGGTGGAGCGGTGTCATGGAAATCCTCTAAACGATGTATAGCTCGATCCACGATGTAATCAGAGTTTATAACTTTGGATAAAGCTGGTGAAGAAGCAAAATGGCTTCGCAACTTTTTAGAGGATATTCCTTGTTGGCCTAAGCCGGTGGATGCAATCATGATACATTGTGATAGTTAGTCGGCTATAGGAAGGGCTCAAAACAGTATGTACAACGGTAAGTCTCGACATATACGTCAAAGGCATAACACCGTTAGGCAGTTGATCTCAAATGGGGTTATTACAATCGATTACGTGAAATCGAAAGAAAACCTAGCGGATCCGTTAACTAAAGGTTTGAATAAAGATCAAGTATACTGCTTATTGAAAGGAATGTGCTCAAAATCCACAAAATAAGAATATTTATAGCGGTAACCCAACCTTGTGAATCGGAGATCCCAAGACCTTGGTTCAATGGGATAACTAAGTTATGAATATTCAGATAAATACTTGGAGCATGTTACAGCTCATTCTTGTCCAAGTGGAGAAACCTACTGAATGGGGTGAGGTTAAGTTATAATGATTCCTATACTTTAAAGAAGTGGAGTATAGCAGGATAATCTTAATAGGAGATCACCTATAAAAGTGTGAAGACGGGCCGCTTCAACGAAATACTTATGAATCCAAGATATTGTCCAGGGCCAAAATGGACACAACCGTGAGAACCAAATGGTGTTAGGAAAGGTATTGTGTGGATGTTGTTGTTTTGGTAACAACTGAACAGTTCAATACATCACGTCACTGTGCAGCCTAGTAGTAAATCCGATAGTATTCAACTAAGGAATATTCAAAGCCACAAGCTACCTCTCCCGATGCAATAGCTTTACGTTTGAACTCTCTTAGTGTCTGCATACTCATATGCATTTATTTTCATTCATGTGGGGGGATTGTTGGAATTGGTTTTATAAATTGGGTTTTGACCCAATTTTGACCAATTACTTAAGTGGGTTCATTTATTCGAAGTATGAAATAAATGAGATAAATGTCATCTACGCTGTGGGTAGATAAGTTTAGCATTTTAAATTTCTCAAAACCAATGTTGGGTGAATGAGAAATAAATGCATAAAGTTGAACACTTAAAATGCTTTTATATATGGAATATAAAAGAGTGGGAATATGGAAAACATATTCCACATAGGAAACATATTAAATATTTTACTAGTTAATAAAAAGTTTCACCACTAATAAGGAGTAATCAAGTGGAACTCCTTATGGTACATGTAGGTCCCAAGGGGTGTAAGTGTAAGGTTTAGAAGGGGGGGAGGGGTTGAATAAACCTTACCAAATTTTTGTTTTAGTCCTTTTAAATATCAGAGTTGATACTACACAGCTGTGTCCTTGGTGGACACCAATTTAGTTGATCAAGAGTTAGTCTTTCAATGAGACTGATCGAGCCGTTGATGGATTAACTCAATTTGTTAAGTCTAAATTAACTCAACTGTGGTTTGTTTTCATTGGAAGACTTAACACCCTTAAGATTGGTTAAGTAGAGTTTTAGAGCTTGATTTAGTACTTAGAGATTATCTTATGGATAGCAAATATGTCGTGAGAAATAAACAAATATGATGCAAGAATTAAAGTGCTGAAATGTAAATGACACAATAAGATTTTTATAGAGGTTCGAAGATGGGGTAATTCTTCTACTCCTCTCTTTTCCAACTCCTGGAGGAATCCACTAGGTATTGATCGTATTCAAAGTGGTACAGTCCGGATACAAGTCTTGATCACACACGGTGACTTGATCCTTTGGGACTCGATCTGGAGATGCCTTGATCACTCAGTGGCTTTTCGTGACGACTCAGCCTTCTTCACAGGCAGCTGCTTGCTACTACTACTCACTTGCTCAAGCTCTTTGGATTTGATCACGAAGACCTCCAAAAGCTCAAGACTTGGTTCGACCTTGAACGTTCCTACAATCCTTCGTGGAATGTAGACCCCTTGATTTTCAGTATTTTCCTCTTCAACTGATTGAAGTTATCTTTCCTTCACAGGTGAGTGTTGGATTGATGTTCTTCGTAGTGTAAGCTTGAGGATTGAGAATATTTCAGGTTTACAGTTCTAATAATTTCTTGAACGTTTGTGGTTCTGGTCTCCTCTCCTCCTTCTCAAAGTTATTTCTCAGCCTTTTATAGTGATCTTTCAAAAATCTGCCCGTTGAAGAGATAGGCTTATTTTTGAAAGTCACTTTCATTCGTTGGCTTGTCTTGTTGCAGTCCTTGGAATTGCCATTTCCTCGTATGAATTGTTCTTCACCTTTTTGAGTTCGACACGGTGTAGTGCTTCCCATTGGTTTATTCCTTTTGCACGCAGGGGATGAGCACTTCGAGAAAGGTAGTATGGAGATATTACTTGTTTAGGTAATTCTCTTGATTTCTCGTGCAATGGATCTTTTTCGATTATCTCGACTTGATCGCATTTCCTTGCTTTCCCAGGTGACTTAGAGTCGACTTCCAATCATTGGATGACTCTTGTCACTTCAACTTGAGACTTGGCTTTTCTTGAGTTGACTTGACCGATACTCCACTTAGATGTATCTCATTTGCTCCTTGAGAGAGTTCCGTCTACTCTTCTTTGCCATACTCAAATTGTCTCGCAATGAGTCTTCCTTCTAGTCTCCGGTTGTCTTCTTGCATGTTTGGGCATAGCTGACTTAACTCAGCTTGACCATCCCTATTTATTACAATGCATTTTACAACAAGAATGGGGTGCCAACTTCCTATTCTAAGTTTTACATGGCATTCATCAAAATCTAAACAATAAATTTCCTAACAATTTCCCCCTTTTTGATGATGCCAAAACTTAAACCATTCAAAAATGCAAATAGCAAAGATACATACAGATAGTGTATTGACATAGAATGTATGCAAGTTAATCAATCCTTTTATTGATCATAACATTCTTGTTCTTTTACACAACTGTTTACAAGGTGTATCAGAGCAAACATTTGTCTACACAAAAAATGAAGAATTTATAGCTTTATTTCAGAAGACTTACATAGTATGTATTTACATAATAAAATACATGAAGGGGTGGACAGCAACACTTCATCTCCTTCGCTGTCTCCTTCTTTCATCTTGTTCAACATCTTCTGCTCTTCTTCTCTTTTTCTCTCGTCACCGCTTCTTCTTCTTCTTCTTTTCATATGCCTTCCCGGCAGCTTCATCTCTTCTTAATCTTTCTTGTCTTTCCTCCCATAGCTGAGTTTGTCTCTTGTTTTTTTCTTCTATTCTTTTCGCATACTCAAAGATTACTTTTAGCCACTTGCAAATTTGCTATTTGGTCAAGATCATTGAGAGATCCCTCCTTTCTTGCCGGATCTACGTATTCAATGTTTTTGGGCAGAGGCCTAGGTATGAAACCTCTTCCTCCACCACACGCTTCTTCCCCTACCTCGGGCGTGTATTGTTTGGGTCTTCTTCTTCCGGTGAGTGACCGGCGGAGTGACCCAGAGAGCGATCGCGGTGGTCTGCTTTGTCTGTCGCCTTCTTCACATAACGTGAGACCCTTTTCCCAAGACAAGTCCCAAGCTTGAGCCATAGACATACTTGCAAAGTATCCTTCGGATGCGAGCGTTTTAAATTCATCAACGATCGTGGCTCTGTCCGACATCCGGGATGGCATAAGTGTCTCGTCTCTTTGGAATGCCTCCATGTTGTTTCAAGATGTTCATAACTCGGGCATCCATTCTTCTTTCCACTTCCTCCATCCCCGCTTCAATTGTCTTCCTCTTTTCACCATAGATATAGCAGAGTGTTGGAGTGGCAGAGTCACGGGGAGTTTGTCTGCGATAATGTCATTTGTGACAAAACCTTGTTGGGGGTTTGTGCGATCATCAAGGTCACATCTTTCGATCCTTCCCCCTCAACAGACTTTCCTTTCTTTTGTTTCAACACTTCCTCATTTGTCTTTCCCTTCGCATGTGATCCTCTTTTTCCCTTCCGGATCTCTTCGTGCTTTAAGGTATTCCTCTTCCCCTTTTTGGCATCATCAAAGGAGAGAGGACACCGAAACATATTGGCAATCGGAAGTCGAGCCTGGCGATAGTCGAGTTCGTCTCGAGTCTGCTGCGGAGTATGCGGCACGAAATTCGGATCGAGTAGCGTTGGACTCTGAAATTAGCTTCATCTCGGCCATGAAAAGGCTGAATTTTCTATTCATGTTTTCTTCCAAACGCTGTAGATCACTCTTATTTTGCTCACGCAATGACTTTATCTCGGCAAAGTGTGAGCTTCATGCATGTGCTCAATGTGTTCTCTCAATTTCGTTTTTGCATCGGCATTCTCGGCTCTCCATACCAGGCACTTGTTGAACAATGTCCTCAAGTATCTAACTTGTTCCACACGCATTGTTTTGTCGTTGTTGCCACCATTCCCGATCCCGACGCTTATGCCTCTCAAGTCGTGATAAGATTGGCATCTCTGTTGTCCAGTCGCATGTCCAAAGAGGCTGATGCCTCTCCATCCGTTCAATCTCGGCAAATAATGCCTTGAACACTCGCGAACTTGGTGATTCTTCCGGTGCGGTGATGGCCATGCGGCGCAAAGTCATAATCACAGTGGAACAATGGTACTGATGGAATAACAGAGCTGGTCTATGGAAAGCGTGCGAGCTCGTTCTCCGACTCTTCGGGAGGTCGGGTACCTCCAGAGAGAAAGGAAAAGATTCTATAAAGGAATCATCACGCCAACCGGTATTTGTTCAATGATGAGAGGTGCGCGTGAAGTTCCTTTTGAGTCGAACTCCTTGCTGACTTGGGAAGCTCGCGATGGACTCATTTTTCACCGGGTTGTGAAGTGGACCCGACTTGTTGAGCCTCATTTGTTTCAACAACCGTTGGTCTTATTTGGTTTCTCCAATTGAGTAGACGGTCCTCGGCATAATCGAGCGTCGTTGGACGATGATGAGATTTTCATTGTTGGCTCACCATCAAAATTAAAGGTTTGACGAGTAGTCTTGAGATCGGACTTGCTCGTGCTAGGAACATCCGCTTGGTGAGTCTTTTGGATCTGTCACGGGGGATGACTCGGCTTTCTTCGTCGCCTTCCGATCCCAAAAAGGTTACATCGGGATTATCCTCGGGAATCATGAAGCACGCTTATCTCCTTTCCGGATGAGTCAATGATAGCGGGGAGGATGTTCTCTACTTGACTTCTTTACCCCGGAAGTCTCAACCTCCCGTGGGCCTTCATTACCTCCTGCAGTCTCGATGCGCACGAGGCTGGACCTCCCTTTCGACAAAGTGGGTACTGTCTTAGGGTCTTCTGCGGTGGCATCCATTGGAGTCTCAAACCCATGGATTGCACTTTCATCGCCCAGTGTTAACTCCCTGTGGTTGTTCCTTCCTCGTGCCTCGACCGCATCGCCAGCGTCATAAGCCTTCGAGCAGCGGTTGGCACCTCGGTGAGACAGTCTCAATCGCGTCTCGAGCTTCGTTGATGGCAACTTGTTGTTCGTTTTGCATTTGTACTTTCTCCACTTCGCCTCCCGGATTCGTTGTGGAGTCATCTGCAGATTCTCCGACCTTGTCTTTGTAGTGGGGGGAGTTTCCCACCGGTGGCTCACCGGTGAGTGACTTGGAATGGGGTCACTCGTCTCCAAACTCCCGACTATTTCTCTGAGTGTTCAGCCGTTGGGGCGGTGGTAAGACACCTTCGTTAGGGGTTGGCTCAACCGGGGTCCCCACTAACCCGGTTTCATCGCTGACTCCTTAATTCCTTCTTCCGATTGAGTTGGGGAAGTGGTGGCAACAACAACGGTGGCGATTCTTTGAACCACTCCCATTGGATCGGTTTGTTCGGAGGACTCTCCTGGTCCCTCCATCATGCTCTTCTCATGAAGAATTTTGGATTCATGCATTGCTGCATTGCATTTGCAACTCTTCGTGGCGGCGGGAGAAGCAGATCCTCTGATCCTCATCATCGGATAAGACATCAAGGAGAGGATGTGTGTGTTTCGTAGTGGTGCCGGGAGATATGGCATATCTTTGGCCTTCTCACGTGCCTCTTCGCCTTCTTCCTCGCTCGCTCCTTCTCCTTATCCTTGAAGATCTGCGCAGGATATCGTGCGATTGTCTTCATCGATCTTTGAGGGATCACAGAGGTCGAGTCGAGGAAGTTCTTGATTCTCTTCTTCTTCTATAAACTCGGGCCGTTGGAACTGTTCCCTGGATTTACTCAATTTCCACTTCCTCCACTCACGCATGACGATTTTGGATGTCCGGGTAAGGTGGGATAGGATCATCACATCACTATCGCTCTATCGCCTTCTTCTTGTGTCTCGATTGCATGGACTACTGACTATTTCTTGATTTGCCTCTCTTGATCGCCTTTGGCCAGACCAATTGTTTCATCAATTACATCTGGGACTCTCTTGCTTTAGCGATTTAAGTATTTGTTCGGTGAGTAGCGACTACATTTGGTTTCTCAAGCTCGGAGTGCTTGATGATTCTTCTTCGTCTCTAGTTTGTACAGAGGAATTTCGGTTCGAGACGCGATTTCTTCCGAGTCTTGGGCGGCGGGGTCTTTGGTGTCTTCTTCTCAAGAGTGGTCGTCTTCGCTTATCAGATCTCCTCTTTTGACGATCCGAGAAGGTAGTTGAGAGTCCTTCTCGACCGCACACAAGGCTGGGGAGGAGACACGCAGTGCGGGCGGTGACTCTGCTGCAGGGGCGGAGCAGTTTGACTTTCTTTCTTCTTTGGAGCAAAGCAATCTTCTTAGCATTGCAGGGGCGGCTTTCTTCTTTGGTGGAGAGGAAACAATTTGTATCTTGGTGGTCAGGTGATTCCCCTCACTCGTGTCGCTCTCTTGGCGTAGGCTCTCTTCTCGTGTGCCGAGAGGTTTGATCTGAACATCCTCTTGTTAACATGGAACGCCTTTCCATGTCTAAGAGGGACTCCTTTCACCTCCATCAGCCGGCCAATCACCAGGCCATATCCTAGGGATCCTCCAAATGTGCCATCTTCTTTGAAGGATTTGTTCCCTACATTCTGGCATAGTTTGCTGTAAACAAACTCAACCCATTTTATTTTCCTTTCTTCAATGATCGCCGCCATCACGATCAACTTTGCTTTTGATAGTTGGTCAAAGCTGCCAAATTTGATGTCAATACATTTGGCAACTATGTCCAACGACTTGTGATAATCCTCCTTCTGACCTCTTGTTTCTTTGTGTAAACTATTTTATCAAAGCATAGTCGGGCTTGGCTATTTCTTTCCAAGCGGCCCAGGTTTACATTAGCTTCGTTAATTTCTGATGCTCCTTCCGTTGGTAGTGAGTAGTGTTCAGCCAAATCATTGGCAGAGATGGTGAGCTTCTTTCCGTGAGCAGATGACTTTATCCCTTCATCGTGAATCTCGGCATTCACGTAGAATCGTGCGACCTCCTCCACATAGGTCATCGGATATTCCGGCGTCGTAAAACGATTTCAGCCCAGACGTTTCCAATTTCTCAGCAATTTTCATCACTAGGGTGTCGTCGGACCCCTATTTCACCATGTCGTCGAAATCCACAGTAGATCCGGTGTGGATTTGTTTTCCTAACTTGACAAAATCATAGGTTGGTGCCATCCTTGAGTTTTACCGAAGAAAACTTAGAGATTGATTTGAAGATAGATAGGGTTTTGAGAGAATTTTTGCCTTTGCTTCTGAGAGAGAAAAATGAACAGTTTTGGTAGTGTGTGAGAGAAACATACGAAAATGGTTTAAGTATGGTTTATGAAAGGACGTGCAGATGGTTTTTGAAATGTGATCGAAATCAACGGCTTAGATTTTGCACGCCGATTTAGCATTTAATGTCTCGTATTTAATGCGGCAAAGCATTTATATCCAATCATAAGCTTGGTGTGCGCTTTTTGCCTGTACACGTCATAATTATCTTTGACGTAATCCTTAAAAACATTCCCCTTAGTCAAACATTTGCGTTTTTGTCACTTTGCTCATAAATGATTGACTTTTGCCCTCATTTGGTTTAGCTCTTCTTTTCTCATTCCTCTTTGTGACTCGGCTATCGGTGACTTGGTATAGTCATTTGTCTTTCCGATCTGGTGATTTACTTAGTGATTTGTGAGTTCAACTCTTTTTCCCTTTTTGTGTTCCATTTCTTTTCTTTGAGTCTTCGAATGTTAACTCACTCAATTAACCCCAACTCATGCTTGAGTTCTTCAAATCTTGACTCACATAATGGTTTTGTGAAGATGTCACCAATTGTTTATCGGTTGAGATATACTCCAAAATGATGTCCTTCTTTTCAACATGATCTCTTATGAAGTGATATCGACATCGATATGCTTTGTTCTTGAGTGCAACACGGGATTTTGAGTGATTGCAATTGCGGTTGTGTTATCACACATGATTGAAATTTCTTTTTCCTCAACTTCATAGTCTCTCATTTGCTATCTCATCCATAGGACTTGGGCACAACTGCTTGTTTGCCCGACTATGTATTCGCGTTTTGTAGAGGTGGCTATTGAATTTTGCTTCTTCTTTGAACCAGGAGATTAACCTGTTTCCTAGCATTTGACATGTGCCCGAGGTGCTCTTTCCTGTCCACTCTGCATCCAAAGATAGTGCCGAGTCGAATAGCCAATTAGCTTGAATCCACCTTCCTTTGGATACCATAAGCCAACTTCTTGGCTTCCTTTCAAGTATCTCAATATTCTCTTATTTCTTTGTCATATGGCTCTCTTTTGGAGCAGATTGAAATCTTGCACATACACCTACAACAAAGGTGATGTCCGGCCTCGCTTCTTTGTGAGATAGAGCAATGATTCAATAAGTGCTCTCAGATCTTGTTTGATCTGTGCTTGCCATCTGCATCCATGTCCATTTTGACTGATGTATTCATTGGTATTTTCACGGAAGACTTCTCCTCCATACCAAATTTCTTCATTAAGTCTCTGGTGTATTTTGTTTGACTTATGAAGGTTCCATCCTTCAGTTGTTTCACTTGGAGTCCAAGGAAGAATGTTAGCTCTCCCATCATGCTCATTTCAAATTTACTTTGCATGAGGTTTGAAAATTTTTCACACATCTCTTTGTTTGTGGATCCAAAAATGATGTCATCCACATATATTTGAACAAGCAGTATACTCTTTTTGTCTTGAATTCTGAAAAGTGTTCTATCTACCTTTCCTTTTGTGAATCCATTTTCGTTAGGAATTGTGACAAGGTATCATACCATGCTCTTGGTGCCTGTTTCAATCCATACAAGGCTTTCTTGAGTTTGTATACCTTATCTCCAAGAGTCTTCTGCTCAAATCCTGGAGGTTGTTCAACATACACTTCTTCTTCCAATAGACCATTTAGGAATGCACTTTTTACATCCATCTGATATACAATAAAATTCTTGTGAGCAGCATAGGCAAGAAACATCCTTATAGCTTCCAATCTTGCTACAGGAGCAAATGTTTCATCAAAATCTATTCCTTCTTCTTGGCAATATCCTTTGGCTACTAGTCTTGCTTTGTTTCTTACCACAGAACCTTCCTCGTTCATCTTGTTTCTGAACACCCATTTAGTACCAATAACATTTTGATGTGTGGGTCTTTGAACTAATTCCCATACTTTATTTTATTTCTTTCAAAGCGATTGACTCTTCTTGCATAGCTTGAATCCAATGTGTGTCATCCAATGCTTGTAACACATCTTTGGGCTCTATTTGCGAGATAAAGCATGTGAACATGGCTTCTTGTTGAGTTCTGGATCTTGTTTTGACACCTTCTCTTATGTCTCCAATGACAAGTTCTGGTGGATGGTCTCTCGGCCATCTTACATCAAAGTTGAAGTAAGTTTGGTGGATTCAATCGTCTAGCGGTGTGTTGCTTTGATCGACTCTCTCGTAGTCACTTAGCCGCAAATTTTCCATTTGTTTTTGAGATTCGATTATCTCATCTTCTTCTAAGTTTATAATTCGACTTGACTTGAAGATAGGGACTCTTTCGTATGGTTGGATGATTGACTTATCGGTGACTCTTCAATGTCTTCTCCATTTACATTTGGCTCATCGAATACCACATGAATGGATTCTTCGCAACCATAGTCCTTTTGTTGAGTACTCTGTAGGCTTTGCTTTGGTGAGTATCCGAAGAAGATACCTTCATCGACTTTAGCATCGAAGGCCTTTAGGTTATCTTTGCCATTGTTGTGGAT
Organism: Rehmannia glutinosa; assembly: GCA_016081115.2. Classification (NCBI taxonomy): domain Eukaryota; kingdom Viridiplantae; phylum Streptophyta; class Magnoliopsida; order Lamiales; family Orobanchaceae; genus Rehmannia; species Rehmannia glutinosa. The sequence continues at coordinate 31,947,176 of CM071925.1, read as the reverse complement.
GAAGCATTTACATCCAAATATTCTAAAATACGCAACATTTGGTTTTCTTCCGGTCCAAATCTCATAGGAGTCTTTGTCATTTGTCTTTTATCATACATCTGTTTTGAGTGTAGCAATTTGTGTTGATTGCTTGACCCAAAATCTTTTTGGTAACCCTGCTTGACTAACATGGTCCTTCACGCTTCTTTGAGAGTTCTATTCCTTCTTTCGCAACTCCATTCTCTTTGTGGAGTCCTAGCAAACAGATAGTTCATGACCAATACCATTTTCAATACAATACTTGAGTTATTATTCCATTGAAAAACTCGGTTCCTCTGTCGATCTTATTTTGATAATGGTTTGGCTTTTCTCGTTTTGAATCCTCTTCATCATTTGTGGTAGTTTTTCAGAGTTTCTTTCTTCTTACACATGAATATTGTCCATGTATATCTTGAGTAGTCATCTACTACCACCAAGGTGTATTTCTTTCCTCTTATGTTGGCTGGTTCCACTAGGCCAAATAGATCCATATGTAGCAGATGCAATATTCTTGTTGAAGATGCACATGTCTTTTCTTTGAATGAAGATTTGATTTGTTTTCCCTTCGACATGCATCACATATACTCTCCTTCTTGTATCTTCGAGTCGGAAGTCCTTCCACAAGATTACTTCTTGCAAGCTTGTTAATCGTTTTGAAATTCGGGTGACTCGGCTTTTTGTGCCTGACCCAACTTGATTCAATTTGTGCTCTTTGCTAATAGACAGTCTTGTGTGTAGCGGTTGACCAATCTACTATATACATGTTCTTTTGTCGCATCCTTGCAACACAACTTCATTCGATTCAAGATATCCTTGATTTGGCATATACCCATGTTAAATCCAACATTATAGCCCTTGTCACGAGTTGATCGATGCTTAGCAAGTTGAAGTTGAGTCCTTCAACACATGCAACATCTGTGATTTCTAATCCATTCCTCTTGATGGATCCAATGCCTTTTATTTCACTGGAGCTTCATTTCCTCCAAATATGACTTTTGCTCCTTTAACTTCCTTGAATTTTGACAAATTTTTCTTGTTTCTGTCATATGTCCGGGTGACCACTATCCATATACCAGGTTCCTTGGCACTCACATTCCTTGAAACTGCAATCAAGGAAATTAAGTTTTAGGTACCCATATTTATGCGGGTCTGAGGGGTTAGAATTGTAAGATGATCCAACCAACTTATAGCCAAATGATTTGACTCTAAGGGGTTGCCATCTATCAGTACCATAATCATAATTAATCTTGGCAAATTGCTTGGGATTTTAGGTTCATACAAATTGTCTCTTTTGTCCGTATGCCTGTGTATAAGTTTTAGCAATCGCCTTCTTTGGGTAATTGTGGTGTCTCGAGTGTAGTGCCTAGGTGCATATGTGTCTTTGATGAAAGCTCTTATACTTTTGGAATGGCCTTTGCTGAGTTCTAGGCCTTTGCCATTTGGGCTTATATTCCATAAGTCTATGCTGGATATTTTCTACCATTCCCATCATATGTATTTCCTTTATAGATTTTCTGGGGTTTTTGGTAGCTCTACTTTTTCTTTTGAGTATTTTTGTTTGGAGTTTCTTTGAGGAACTCGATGAACCTCTTCTCATTTGTCCTTTCAGTAGCACTAAACCGGCCGCTTTCCTTTCCCTTTATAACCAAGGCCGGTTTGCTTGTAGTTGTGCTTTGGAGTGAATGTGTGTGCAACATTTAGAGTTTTGGATTTTTGGACTCTTCATTGCTTGAAGATCCTTTTTCCAAAATTACTTTTGGGGTTTGACATAGCACGAGGAATTAAATCCTAAGCCTGTCTTGTCTCCACATTCTCTTTGACTCATAATAAGATCATCTAATGATTTAGATGCCTTAGTGAATGAGGCAATAACATTTTGAGGTCATTCTCCCTCTTTTCTATGGCAGCAATTTCGCTTTATTAGCTTGGCTTTTTCAAAGCCTTTAAACTTTCATTCTCATCGACTATTTGACTTAGAGTACTCGGCTCCTTAGTCATTTTGTGAGTTTTGCTCTTGAGTAGTTGTTTTCCTCATTTAGTAGTGTGTGTGAGGATTTAATGTGTTCAAAATCTTTCATCATTTTGCCTAATGAATCATAAAGATCAGTGGGTGATGAAGTGTGTGTGTCTGATCACTATCACTAGAATCGAGTTTGATGAGTTGGAGTTTACCTCATCAGTTGATCTTGTTCCTTGGCCATCAAACGGATCGGGCTTCTTCTTGAGTCACTTGAGTAGTCACTTCACGGCTTCCTTTGCTCTGAATCAATTGTTTCTCTTAACTTGGGTTTGTCTCTCGGCGGTTTCTGCAGACCATCATTGCCTTTTTCTTTTCTTGTCTTCTTTCTCCGAAGACCTTTCTTTCTTCTTCATTCCTGTATTTGTTGACTACAGGATATGGGCGATCAATGGCATAGTGACTGGTTGTCTCTGATTCAGCATAGATATTGACCTTTTGATCACTCTTTCCATTCTTGGATTGTCACCCTTTGATATTGACTTTTTGATGATCTGTTCTCTTGGTTGGCCTATCTTCCCTTGATTTGGAGGGAGAGTGTCTTCTCGGAAGATTCGCCCTTTCCTCTCTTGTAGTTCTTATTGAAGAACTTGTTGAATCTTTTAACCATCGGGCTATTTCTTCCGGATCAATGGCTTCTTTGACCTCGGCTCTCTTCCCATCTTTAACAATTAGAGCAATTTGTTTTGGGTATGTTGTCTCTTCCTGGTCTTTTCTTCTCGGCTCAAACTCGTAGGCTTTGAGGTCCGAGAATAGTTCATGGTTGGATGTCTTTGATAGGTCCATGGAATGTCTTAGTGCCATGACCTTCATTTCCCATTCATTTGGAAGACTTTTTAGGATCTTCATACACATTTCATCGTGTATATTCCTTTCCAAGTGCGAGATAGCTTGTTGGTGATTTCGTGAACCGAGCATCCATTTGATCTAGGTTTTCTCCGAGATCATTTTGAAGTTCTCAAATTTCGTATGGCCACCGATAATTTGTTTTCTTTGATTTGCTACGAGCCTTCACAAATTAATGTTAGCTTGTCCCCATTTCTTTAGCCGTTTTGCATGATTTGACTTTATTGAACATGGCTTTGTCCAAGGTTTTGTAAATGATGTCCTTGGCTACATTGTCCAGGTTGTATCTTTTTTTGTCATCATTTGTCCATTCGAGTTCTTGGTTTTTCAACCATGGGTGATGCAGGAGCAACATCCTCTTCTCCTTTCCTTGACTCTTCTTACAGTTGTGTTCACCTTTAAGATTTGCGGTGGCCCATCTTCTATCACTATCCACATCTCATCATGTAATTTGATAGATGAGCTCGCATACGAATTTTCCAATCATCAAATTCTTCAATTGTGAACATAGGGATGCGTGTCAAATTTGCTTCCATGATAATAAATTTTAATGATAAAAAGAGTTTTGAAAGTTTAAGTACTAAAGCGGACTTTGAAAAGTTTGGAGATCTAGTTCAGTAACCGGTGCGGAAGGCTCAATGAACCAACCGCTCGATACCACTTGTAGGTCCCAAGGGGGGTGTAAGTGTAAGGTTTAGAAGGGGGGTTGAATAAACCTTACCAAATTTTTGATTTAGTCCTTTTAAATATCGAGTTGATACTACGGTTGTGTCTTGGTGATGACCAATTTAGTTGATCAGAGAGTTAGTCTTTCAAAGGACTCGATCGATTTTGTTGATGGAATAACTCAGCTGTTAAGTCTAAATTAACTCAACTGTGGTTTGTTTTCAGCGGAAGACTTAACACCCTTAAGATTGGTTAAGTAGAGTTTTAAAGCTTGATTTAGTACTTAGAGATTATCTTATGGATAGCAAATATGTCAGCAGAAATAAACAAATATGATGCAAGAATTAAAGTGCTGAAATGTAAATGACACAATAAGATTTTTATAGACACTACAAGAAAAAAGGTAATAGACATCGGTTAAAAACCGATGTCGAAAGATGGAAAAAACCGATGTTGAAAGCCCTGTTGTTAAAGGGGGGGTTTTAAACATCGGTTTCTAACCGATGTCAAATAGAAAAACAACATCGTTTAAGCACCGATGTGTTGTAAGAAATAAAAGTGATGTTAAAGCCCCTGTTGTTAAAGTGTCAACTATTTAACAACGTTTTCTAACCGATGTTGTTTCCTTTAACAACATCGATTGCTAACATCGGTTTTTAACTGATGTTGATTCCTGAAACCACAACGGTTAATAAGCGTTGTTATTTTTTTTTAGTTCGTTAGGAAATAACATCGGTTATAAAAGGGATGTCTTAATTATCATAACCGATGTCGTTTTCAATTTACACATCACTTTATAACCGATGTCGTTTGTTTTTTAACTGATTTCATTTTGTTTAGCAATATTCTGTTTTTTACCAAAAAATCCTGTAATTAACGACAATAGCACCAATATTCACCAACAAAAAATTATCTACAATCGAAATTAAAAAATATAACTGCATTAAGCCATTCGTTGAAAATGTGAACGAATATACGTAAAAAGCGAAAATGTGGTCAGACAATCAGTACTTAATGTTGCAACATCCTCATAGTTCCCATTTGTCAACTTACATTGCAAATCCTTACTAGCTAGTAATGTTATAAACAAAATCTAATGAGTGCTGGTGAAATTAGAATAAACACGTCCTCAAAACATCCTTCGACCCCTCGATCTGGTAAAAGAACCTGAAAAGATGGATATAATATTAATTTTTAAGTCGAAAAGTTTAGAGATACTAACGTACGCATCACCCAACACATAATTTCACTAAGATTTCACTTTAAGAGAAATAATAAAATAAATAAATAAATAAATAAAATGTAGGTCAATTAGGGGCCAGTTATTTAAGTAATTAGGAATCTGAACTTCTCTATGATATATCAGACCACCAACTAAACAGACAATAGAACAAGAACCCTTCCCGAATTATTTATATACTATCTCGGACCACTTCCGCGTGTTATTTAAATTTAATTATTAGACATTGATTCAATAATGTTGAATTGACCAAACATATGAACTCACAAATTGTGAAAACTTATAAAATTTGGACTCTATTTCTAGATATAATATTTAGATAGCAGTGTCCAATGCATTGAATTTCACATACATATATTAATACTTAATTACAAAAGTCGATTGCTCGTGTCATTATTTAATCAGCATGCTAATATATATGTACTTAATCCAATAAATAAATCTCACATGAAAAGTAGAGACTCGTTTTCTCACTTTGTTGTTAGTGGGAACAAACTCACTATGACTATGAGAATCTTGGTTTACTAATAAAGTATTTGAATCTTGTTTTCTTTCTCCTTCCCCATTATTACAAATCTTGTTCCATTCAAGATTTAAACCTTTTTTTTTCTTTCCGGCCTTTCCGATTACTTTCTCATGAAAAGAGCCTCTACTCAAAGATATACCCATTCACTTTTATCATTTTCACTATATATCCACCTCAGATTTCTCCTACTTCATATTCCCTCTATGATATATCGGACCACCAACTAAACAGTTACCATCTACACCCACATGTTTGATTTTGAATCAAGACCATCACCATAGTGGTTCAAACAAAGACCAAAACTAAAAGAAATCATCAACCATATGACAGTCCAGTGAAGGCATCACAACACATCCTCAAATCTATCAACAAATTGCATGTGTAGATATCATGCAAAATAATATATATATATATATATAATTCTTTACAAAAAATGAACTTTTGTTCTCACAAGAACCTACAGTAAAGCACACAAACCCAATTTTAACACCCAGCAACTACTTTAAAACGATACCATTTATTTGACCATAGCAGAGCTTGACTATAGCAAATGTGCTTGTTTGTGGTATTTCATAGTCATAGTCATAGTTTGAAATATCAACAAACATAAGCAGAACAACTCATCAATAAATATATTCACAAGCAATAAACCAAACAAATTTAACTATTCACAAACAAAATTCTAGCCAAGTCAAGGGTAGCTTGAATACCTGTGCTACTCAAACATGTGATCTTGTATGCAATTCGCCCACTCCAAACGCACTTCATCAATTTGTCTTTGGAGTGTATTGACCTTTTTAAACTATGAACACAAATTATATTAGTAAAATCCAACTATATTAATGTTGCTGAAAGAAAACCAACAATTAAATCACTTTGCAAAATTATAAATTACACAATCTTAAAATATTTGAAAACTTGAAATATGAAACTGCATATTTTACCATTGATCGCAGTAGAGCTTTGTTAGTGCTAAAGCATTCATGAAGTATCTCTCTCATGTATCGCAGTACATAGAAACCACATTGTTTTTCATCCGGTTGAATAGGAGCCTATATGAGGAAAAAAATTGTTAGTTACTCATACAAATTACATTGAGCAACATATTTTAATCACAAGGACATACCGCGATTATATCCCATTGGGGTTGCTTTTTTCCATTCCTTCCCTTGCGCATATTAAATAATTTTAAAGCCCTTCAAACATCATAAGATCGATTAACAAGTGAAGCAATATTTAATTTATCCACTTGCATGTGAAAAAAACTTACAGATTAACAACATCTCTCCAAGTATCATCGCGAATGCGGGGGCCAAGAGGATCCAAAACATATACAATCTCATTGTAAGGGTCGATCACAGTTAAAATCCAATGAAAACTAACACAAATAAATGATTAGTACTTGCAATTAGACAAGTTAATAATATGCAATTGAAAGTCATATTGCAACTCTTACTTACCCTATATTACATGGCGCCAAAACTAATTGATTAATTGATGCACTGCCCAACCTATTTGCTAAAAAGCGTACCCTGGATTCCATTAATTGTTGGATATAATTTTTATCTGTTCTTGTTGTCGGCACATGCCCTATACCATACGGATCCACAAATAAAAACTTATCCACATATTCTTCCTTCATCTTTTTGTAAAGGTGCCTACAATTTTAAAAAGAAAAATAAAATTAGTATAGAAAATTATGAAGTATTTGCAACTTATAAAACAGTAGATAATAATTGAAAGGTTTACCATATGTACACAATTATAGAAAAGCACGAAATTGGCTCCAATTCACAAAAGTGAGTGATGTCTGAAATGTCAACATACTCCTTCTCAATGCCAAAGACATCATTATCTAAAGTCATACGTACACTCTTTCCATCAAGCACATTCTTGCAACAACAATAGAACATGAACAACTCTCTTGGCATCTTGGATTTGACAACTTTACTATTGTTTTTCCCATCGCCAACTTTGATTGTACCAGATTTCTAATTAATGCAAATGTACAGATGTTAGGTGCCAAACAAAAACTTACTGAAGCATTTAAACAGAAATCTTATATCACAATTACCTCATTTTTCAGTTTTATCAAGTGTGCAGGCCAGGCAACATGGTTACCTACAGCATCACCAAGACACGCACACGTCCTAGGGATTTTAATTGGCAAAGGAGCTGATTCATCCATTGTTTCATCGATGGCGATGCACATGCAATTTGTCGGTAATGGTTCATCATAAAGAAAGTTGCCAGGTCCATCGACATGGACAATCGTACCAAATGCAGCAATCTCGTTTGTAGACTCCAATGTCAATGCTACTGCAGAGCCCTAAAAGATGAATAATCATCAGTTAACTACAAATAAATAAAAAAATATCTTTACATAAGAAATACATGTTCATTGTTGTAATTAAATATATACCTCTAAAGCAACTTTTCTGTCAAGAATTGCGAAATCGCCTTCATCATCATCATCTTCATCTTTGTTGGATTGATGTCGAGAACAACTAGCTTTCTCTTCATCTTTGTTTAAGATCGCTTCTAATTTTTCTAAGCGTTCATTTTGCTTTTCTAAGCGTACATTTTGCTCTTCAATACGAGCACACCCTGTTTCAAAGAATCAATTTCTTAGCGTCAAGCGCTCTTTTCTTTGCTCACTTCTTACCCCTTGGTCAACTTGCTTCTTCCCGGGAACAAAGTTGAAGTACATAGATGGGGTAACATTCTTTCCAAGACCCCTCACCCGTCCCAGGATGTTCGGTTTTTCAAGTGCCTTTGTTAGGATGTCTTCTTTTGCTCCTTCGATTTTTAGCTTACCCTCTCTTTTTTTAGCTCTATATAATTATCTGTCATGCAACAAATGACAAAACAATGCATTAATACCAACACAACACATTATAACAGGTATCATAGAGTAATTAAGCAATGAGGGTGTACACAATGATTATATGCATTATATAGGCACTATACATAGGCAAGGAACACTGGCTATGGTATCTATCTTGTTAATGTGTGTCTAATGTGGTAAATTTTCTAAAAGGGACACAATAATTAAATTATTTTAAATTAATTTAAAAGCATTAATTTAAAGGGACCGAGCTACGCTGAAAGCAGAACTGGCTAACAAACTTGGCTGCGCAGCCTAGACGGATCGCGATATGGTTCCGAACAAAAGAGCTAGATCAAAATCGAAGCAAATAGAACGAGAATACATCATGCTTAAATCAAACTACGATAAGTTAGCTTCACAATTCGAGGCCATGAGGAAAGAGAATCAAAACCTGCTCATCCAGGTACAATTATTATAGTCCTCCATGTTTATTAATTCAAGGGGATAATTACAAATACTACCCATGAAGTTTTGTCTAAGTACGAAAAAACTCCTATTATCTTTCAGAATTACAAATACCCCTTAAGGTGTTACAAGTATCCCCTCCGGATTTGTTTATCTAACCAACCTTTGAGGGTGCAATTTGTAAAACAGATAACATGTTCTTTTTGTAATTAGCGTCAGTGGTAGTTTTTGTAATTAACCCTTAATGAAAGTAAATATAAAAGCTTTCATATGGGTCTCTACCAGTACCAGTTGAAGCAAACAATGAGCTTTTTCACAATTGGCAGGTGCAGAGACTCAGAAAGATGGCAGACAAAAGACACGGCGAAAATGACGACAAGAATCACAACACTTTAGAAACTTCCGAAAACTCAAGATTTCTACTAGACATTAATAATAGCCATGAGCTATGATGCCCTCATGCAGTGATCTGAATGAAAAATTAATTTAAAAGCTTTAATTTAATGGGTCACAATGAAATAGAAGCAGATGCTCAGATCAGTTATCATGTTATTCCAAGATGAAGTAAGAGGAATAATAATTTGACAGTAAAATAAGTAATACAGGATTAAAAAAGTTTGCATATACCACAAAACTGTGAAATTGGATTAAACATATTGCCCCACTCAGTATAATTTTATAAGACATCCTATTAATCTAATGTTAAGAACTTATTGACAGATGGAGGATTTTCCAATAAAGGACTTCATTTTTGTTTCCTCATTCAGTTCCATTAACAAGAAACAGTGTGTGTTTGCAATATATGCTGGCAGATATGTTCTCAAACTAGGAGCAAAAATTGAAAATCTTAATACAGGGACAACTTACAATTTTTGCCACTGTTTCTTTCAAATTGTCACCTTCAATTTCCCTTTTTTTATTGGTTCGGCCTTTCTTCCACAAAATAGCTCTATTTATATCATCGTCATCGCATAATTCACTTTCCTGCACGTAAATCCAAGTATCAAAATATGCATGTTAGAGGACTGATATTAACAGAATGCTTACTATATCTTCAGCTAATCCGGCGTATCCTTTACGGGCAAGTCGGTGGGGGTATATGTTTGCGCTTCTTCTCTCCTTTTGTTCTTCACTTAATTTCTACAATTTTCAACATATATTGCAATCATTAGACAAATAAACAAGATATTTCATTTGTTATTAGTTATCAATAGTCAGGGACTTATTAGAAAACACCAACTTAAGAAATTAATTGTGTACATGTTTTACTTACCATGAAGCTTTCAGACATGCGGCTAATCACAAAAGAACTCCAGTCCTCCCTTGAAATACCATACCCTTTTGGTGGTTTGTTCAACTCCTCAGGATCATCTTTACGAGCCCAAACAAATTGTTTGGTCAGCGTGGTTTTATATTGACGCCATTTTGCACCAGCTGAACTCAAACATGCCTTCTTCAATTTCGGATTTATATTGAAGTTCAACTATAACAAAAGAAAGAACAAAAAGTGAAAAGCGTCAAGTTACCAAAAAACAAAAAAGATAAGTGAGTGGTGCAACAGAATAATTGAGAAAAAGGAAAAAGGACATGATTTATTTACATTAATAGAATCCCAAATCAAATCTCTAACATCTTCTGGTACATGCTTCCATGTCTTGTATGTAATCTTTACATTCTCTCGAGCGAGGACGCCAATAAAACTTTGCATCTCAGTCGACTGTTTTCCCACTGCTTGTCGATGTTTATTAATTTTGATGTCCAGCTTACCTCCATGAGCACGTAGGATGGCCAACCTATCCATCTGAGTACGACCTCTGGTGGATGCCGTTACTTGGCTATCTAAAGAATCGCTATCCATGCTATTCTTATCAACCTCTTCAGAAACTTCTATAGAAACATCAGATTTGCCCTTTTTAACTTCATCATGCCCACTTTTCAATTTTTTACGACCAGCCATAGAGTCCAGATACCTGTTAATGCAACAAAATGTATGAAATAATTAGAGCTAATCCAGGTTGGCAAAAATATGCAATAAAGAAAAAGACCATCACATTCACGTTTCATTATCATTCATATATAAAATCCATCATACCTCAATTTAGCAACAATGCATTGAACAAAGAACTTTGAGTAATAATTAAACTTGGTTGTTTCACTATCAGTGAGCTATATCTTCTTTTTATCATTAAAAACTAGGGATAATTACAATTTGAAAATTTGTCAACTTAAATTAAGTTCACATAGTACTTATGAATTGTTTGAAAATATGTGTTTCTTTACTTTAAGTTTTGTTACAAGTTGGCAATTATATATGCAACATTAAAATCTTACCAAACTATGAAAGCTAAGAGTCAACCCAAATCCCATCACAATCTTCACGAATGCATGGTGGCTCATTTTCATCAGTTTCATCACCATCATTCGATGGCATCCCATTGGTAAAACATTGATGGTGGATCATAGTATCTCCCAACTCATCACCATTTATATATTCAAGTACTCCTGCTTGGAGTTGAAAGCACAATAGACCATCTTTGGGTCCGAGGGTCTTCAATATAAAATACTTGCTTTGCTTGACTAGCCATGATAAATGAATCGGTTATAAATCCAATTCTATTGAGGTTGACCAAGGTGAAACCAAGATCATCAACTTTAATACCATTATTGTTCTCTACCCAATTACATTTAAACATTGGAATCAAAAGCGTGGTAATCGAGCTCCCATATTTCTTCTATAACTCCATAAAACACCATGTCTGACTCAATTGGGTTTCTATCCTTTGCACTTGCAACTTGCATAGTCTGTGCAACCAAGCTGACACCAGAATTTTGAACAACTCGTATATTATCACGCTCTTTTGTGTTATAAGTAACCCCATCAATCAAATAACTGGAATACTTCAGCACTTGCTTGGTTGGTCCCTCAACCAACCACCTCAACCTTTCGGATAGTTGATGCGAGGAACTCACACGTGTGCGTAACCAGGCAATAAATGTGCTTCTATGCTTATCTTGAATCCACTTACCTTGCTTTGCTTTAAGGCGGTATGTTTCCTTCAAAAGCGCTTTGTGTTCGCTAATGCAAAAGTTCATAACTCATTAGCCATTATAATTTAAACAATTATTATCGAAAAGTTAATTAGGTAGAGAAATTACTTGATATAGGGATCAATCTCAGGATCATTTGTCAGAACATAAAGATGTGCTTCTTCCCATTCTTGAGAATTAATACGATGTACTTGAGCACGTGATAAAGGCTTATTGAGTTCTGTTTGCTGATGGCTTGATGGGATCCCAATGGTGTGAATATTAGCCAAGTAACTCGAAGCAATTCCACTGCCTCTTGACTATATAGCATTGACTATACTGACCTTGGTCGATTGCGGTTCCGGACATAACCTTTCAAGATTCTCATGAATCTTTCAAATGGGTACATCCATCTATAACGAACTGGCCCACACAATTTAACCTCCCGCACAAGATGAACAGTTAAGTGAAGCATTATATCAAAAAACGAAGGAGGAAAGTACTTCTCAAGTAAACACAATGTGGTCACAATATCTGTTTGTATATAATCCAACTTTCGGACATCTACCACTTTGTTACATAGCCTATTGAAGAATAAACACAACTTGGTGATAGTGTACCTGACATGTTTAGGCAAGACACCACGAATTGCCACTGGAAGTAATTGTTGCATTAACGTATGGCAATCATGTGACTTAAGGCCCACAAGCTTCAAATCTTTCATTGATACAAGGTTCCGAACATTAGATGAATAACCTGTGGGGACCTTGATTCCCAACAATGAATTACATATTTTTCTTTTTTCATATTTGCTGAGTGTATAACAAGCCGGAGGCAAGAAGGATCTCTTTTCCCCCATCTTAGGTTCCAACTCGGTCCTCACATTCATCTCAACAAGGTCTAGTCTCGCTGCTACTCCATCTTTTGTTTTCCCAGGAATATCAAGTAATGTACCGATGAGACTTTCACACACATTTTTTTCAATGTGCATGACATCAAGAACATGCCGAATATGTAGATGTTTCCAATATTCAAGTTCAAAGAAAATTGACTTCTTTTTCCAGCATGTTTGAACATCATCATTACTTGATTTTTGCTTGCCACTTGATTTTCCCCATTGACAATCAATTCTCTCAACAACTTTTAAAACTTCATGACCATTTAGTGGTCTTGGTGCATGCCTAAATTCTTGGTTCCCATCAAATGCCTTTTTTTGTCTTCTATAAGGATGATGCTCATCTAAAAACTTCCTATGGCCCATAAATGCCATTTTTTCTGTGTTTCAACCATTTTGCATCTGTTTCTTCACCACGAGATAGGACATCCACGATATCCTTTCACATTGCATCCTCGACATGTTTCCATATGCGGGGAAATCGTTAATTGTCCATAAAAGAACCCGATCGAGCGAGAAAATTCTCATCTCTGTGTGCATCATAAGCTTGAACACCCACTTCCCATAAATATTTCAAGTCATCAACCAGAGGTGCCAAGTAAACATCAATATCATTCCCCGGCTGTCTAGGACCCGAAATCAACATTGTTAGCATCATAAATTTTCTCTTCATACACAACCATGGAGGAAGATTGTACATGACCATTACAACTGGCCAACAACTGTATTTAGAACTCATCAACTTATGAGGATTGATGCCATCAGCAGATATGGCCAATCTGAGATTTCTTGGCTCAGAAGCAAATTCTGGCCATTTATGGTCAACAAGTTTCCAAGAGGGTAAATCAGCCGGATGACGCAAATAACCATCACGCACTCTCTTGTCGGCATGCCAAGTTAACTCCTTGGATATTTCCTTACTTCGAAACATTCTCTGAAATCTAGGAATAGGTGGAAAGTACCATAGGACCTTCGTAGGAACTCCCTCAATTTTCTTGGAATTCTTACCCATTTTCCACCTTGACATCCCACAAGTAGGGCATTCAGTAATATCTTCATAATGTTTTCTGTATAAGATACAATCGTTGGGGCAAGCATGTATTTTCACATAATCCATCCCTAGCGCACATAGACTCTTTTTTGCTTCATATAAAGATAGAGGCAACTCATTTTCATCTGGAAGCATGTCTCCAAGTACGCTCAGTAAGTCATTAAAACTTGAATCACTCCAACTATATTTTGCCTTCAAGTTATATAATTTCACTACAGCAGACAACTTTGTAAATTTACAACAACCAGGATATAATGGTTTCTCAACATCCTCAAGTAATTTTATAAATTGATTTGGATCCTCTGTAGTTTCATATGCATCATGCACCATATCTATATGTTCGTCAACACCAAAATCTTTATTACCTTGCCCAACTTCATCATTGGCATCCATCGACTTCCTTTTTGTAGATCTTTCCCCATGCCATATCCACTTAGTATATGTTTGATCCATACCATTAGAAGTTAAATGCGCCCTAATGATGTCAACACTTTTCTTTCTTAAATTACCACATTTTACACAAGGGCAATGTATTGCATTAGGATCACTAGCATTTTGTTCTGCAAAATGCAAGAATAATTCGACCCCGTCCTCATACTCACGTGATAACCTATTCTTTGACATCCATTCTTTATCCATCTTAATAATGACCTAAGATCTTAAAAACAATTACAACAACAAACCATATGAAAATGAAAATGATCAGCCACATCAAGAAATATATATCTAAATAAAAAAACATAAAAGATTTCTTAATAATATTTTAGAATATTTTTGGTCATTTTGTTATTATTACAAGCATATTTGGTTATGGATTTACCCTTATTTACTTTTCCTAAATAGAGGAAATATTTACATATAATTAAGGGGACAGTTTGGTAAAATGAGGCCTATGTCATATCAATCTCTATAAACATCAAACAACATTTTTATTCTTGAATTATCTATCTAATTAGTATCATTCAAAAAAATATCTTAAAATATCCAAAATTTTGACAAACCTCATAATAAACCTAAAGACGGAGAACTTTTAGCAAGAATGTGCTACTTTTTATTAAAGAGCCAAATGGCAAAAATACCATAAAAAGTTGCATTCTTTTTTTAAAATTTATTTGTGAGCTGTGAGTCACAAATGTTTGCATCTTTTTTGGTCTTATGACTTTGTGTATATTACAGATAAGAGAAAGAATTAAACCATGCAAAATGCACAAAAGATTAGTCAGTTCATTTTGAAACATTCCTTTTTTAGCTTTTTGTTTTGACCTTTACCTTTCAGCCCTTTTGAGGTGAACCAAAAATGGGAACTTTTCCACAAATGTTTGCTACCATGCATTTCTATGATTGATTTCATCGTTTCTAATGCAAGTTATTAAACTCAATAACTGATTTTGAACTTGGATCAATAATAATTTTTTGGGTCAATTACAAATAGTATCCTTGAGGTTTGACCTAATTATAAAAAAAACCCAACTATTTTTTGAAATTACAAAAAATACCCCTGAGGTTTTATTTTGTCTAATATTTAACCCTTTCATAAGAAAAAAATTTCAAATCTTAGCCAGCCCGTGGGCCGGGCTTTATTTTGCCACCTCTACTTAGGACATTAATGAGCCAAAAACTAGTCTTGGAGGTGGCAACATAACATAGTTTTGTAATAGGTGCTTCTCTGTTTTTCAGAGTTTTATGTCATAATGGTGATTAGACCAAGTGAATTTCAAGGATTAAATGCCCCATTCTCCCACTTTCACAAACCAAAAGCCCCCAACTAATTTGCTTCTTTTGATGCAGGAAATAAAAAAAGGAAAAGTCTCAACATTGCATAAAGCCAATACAAAGGTGGCAAGGCTTTCTGAAAAAAGGTGACTAGTCAAAAACAAGAATTGTCCATCTTTCAATTTTCAAGTCCCACCCCTTAGGCACGTACAATACAAGATATGCCACTCAACAACTCAATGATACATACAATTTAATATAATTCAAAGAGGCATCTTCACAGAAAAATGCGCAGAAGGCAGACATCGTTAATATGCTTCAATTACGAAAATCAGTAAGAAGGGGGAAAAATACCCTCCAATTATTTATGAATCTGAATATTCAATTTATCAAGGGCCATGAAACATCCAACTTATTAACTTGTAAAATCCAAAAAGTGAAAGAAAAAAAAAGCATACGGGGGAAATCTGGGAACTAGGGTTTTACCAGTGACGCGCTATGAACGATGAGCAGTGGCGCCGCCGGCGTCTCTGGAACACCGCGATGGCCTCGGGCAGTCGGAATTAATCTTCTTGTTCGATCGAGATTCGTCGGAGAAGAGAATTTTGGAGAGAAGAGAATTTTGGAGAGGAAGTATTGTACGTGCTTAAGTGGAGAAGAGAAATTTGGAGAGAAGTACTGTACGTGCTTAATTAAGTCTTAAACCTAGTTAGTTATTTGTTAATTAATCCAATAATTGATTTTTATTTTGTATTAAAATTAAATCATAGAAACCACGATTTTTAGTTTTTTGTTTTGACTAAAAACGTGTGTTAAGTTAAGTCCTTTGGGTTTTTAGGAACCAAAAAATTTAGGGGTGTCAATTTGGGTTGGGTCCGGGTTCGTGGGTCCGGGTTCGCAGGTTCGCGTGTCAGAAACAGCCGACCCGGACCCGACCTGTTTAATTATTCGAGTCAGAATCTTGAACTCGGACCCGACCTGCTTATTTCACAGGTAACCCGGACCCGACCCACTTAACCCATCTAATAAAATTATTTTAAATAATATATATTTAATATTTTTAACTGAATAATTTTTTTTTCAGAATCATACACTATTCGATCAATATAAAATATTACAATTCACAACATACAAAAAGAAATGACATAATTGCATAAATAACATAACATACTAATCATATTTTGAGGACAATATTCAAAAAGATATGCATAATAATAACAAATACATAATTAATGAGGTTTTATCATTTGAGTTTTAAAGATATTTCTTGTTTGTTATTTTTATCTTACAATTAATTATTTACTTAATTTTTTTTTAAATTCACAAACGGATTAGACGGGTTAAACGGGTCATAGTAGGTTCACCCGGACCGACCTGTTTAATTGTCAGGTTAGTCGGTCAGGCCATTTCGACCGGACCCCGAAGCCTGAACCCATACCCATTAATTTCGTGTTAGGTTCGTGTCGGGTTTGCGTGTCGGGTCCCAAATTGACACCCTAACAAAAATAGAGAATTTTTAATTTATTATTTAAAAAAAAATCCAAATTTCAACATCGGTTAGGAAAAACGTTGTCTAATATCTGATGTTAAAGGACACAAAGACATCGTTGTTAAAAACCGTCGTAGTAACCGATGTCTATTTTGTACATAGATATCGTTTGGGACATCGGTTCATAATAACCGATGTCTATGAGCGGACTTCTCCGCTAATAGACATCGGTTTTATACATAACCGATGTTAAAACGTATTAGACAACACGACAATGAGGAAAGTGATGTTGTTTTGGTGATGTCTATTACTATTTTTCTTGTAGTGAGAGGTTCGAAGATGGGGTAATTCTTCTACTCCTCTCTTCTCCAACTCCTGGAGGAATCCACTAGGTATTGATCAAGATACAAAGTGGTAATAGTGCAGATACAAGTCTTGATCACACACGGTGACTTGATCCTTTGGGACTCGTCCGAGACGCCTTGATCACTCGGTGACTTCTCGACGACCGAGCTTCTTCACAATTTTGCTTTGCTACTACTGACTCACTTGCTCAAGCTCTTTGGATTTGATCATGAAGCCCTCCAAAAGCTCAAGACTTGGTTCGACCTTGAACCTTCCTACAATCCTTCGTGGAATGTAGACCCCTTGATTTTGATATTTTCCTCTTCAACCGATTGAAGTTATCTTTCCTTCACAGTGAGTGTTGGATTGATGTTCTTCGTAGTGTAGCTTGAGGATTGAGAATATTTCAGGTTTATTCTAATAATTTCTTGAACGTTTGTGGTTGGTCTCCTCTCCTCCTTCTCAAAGTTATTTCTCGGCTTTTTATAGTGATCTTTCAAAAATGCCCGTTGAAGAGATAGGCTTATTTTTGAAAGTCACTTTCATCGTTAGCTTGTCTTGTTGCGATCCTTTGAATTGCCATTTCCTCGTATGAATTGTTTTTCACCTTTTCGCAGTTCGACACGGTGTAGTGCTTCCCATTGGTTTATTCCTTTTGCACGCTTCGGGGTGAGCACTTCGAGAAAGGTAGTATGGAGATATTACTTGTTTAGGTAATTCTCTTGATTTACGTGCAATGGATCTTTTTGATTATCTCGACTTGATTTGCATTTCCTTGCTTTCCCAGGTGACTTAGAGTCACTTCCAATCATGGATGACTCTTCGTCACTTCAACTTGAGACTTGGCTTTTCTTGAGTTGACTTGGCCGATACTCCACTCACTGTGTATCTCACATTTTGCTCCTTGATAGAGTTCCCGTCTACTCTTCTTTGCCATACTCAGCTGTCTCACAGCGTAGTCTTCCTTCTAGTCTCCAGTTGTCTTCTTGCATGTTTTGGCATAGCTGACTTAACTCAGCTTGACCAGCCCTATTTATTACAATGCATTTTACAACAAGAATGGGGTGCCAACTTCCTATTCTAAGTTTTACATGGCATTCATCAAAATCTAAACAATAAATTTCCTAACAGTACACCCTAGTGAATCAAGTCAATTTTGACTAGCCTTTGGCTAGCTCAAAAGGCACCAAGGACGGTGCGGAGCACCGTCCGAGCCGGAGCCAAAGTCGGGCCCAAGCCCAGGTCCATGCACGTCTCACATAGCATATTGGGTGCTTTAGAGGCGCACTTTGCACTTTGCACGTACGCATCATCGCGAGGACCTTTGAGGAGCCTTAAAGTTTTGGAAAATCGAACCAGGGTTTAGTCCAGTAGCTCGGTGACATGGTAGGGAAACTCAAGTTACCGTGACTTGGCAGAATCGTCCGAGTGGAGACACGTGGCGCTGATTAGATGTGTCTGTTCGTTGACGGGGCACCGTGACTAGACACGATTGTCTAGTGTGCAGAGGTGTATGCCAAAGGGTGTGTCCCTTCAGTCAGATGCGATCAGGACCATCAGATCGCAGCTGTTAACCACAAGGCGCGATCTGACAGTCAAAACTGATCCGGACCAGGGGTTGCACCCAATCAGAAGAGGCACCAGGAGCTCTATATAAAGCAGCCCCCAAAATTCATTTGAACACACATCAGATTCGAATTTTACTTCATTTTTTCTGCATAACTTTGTCAAAGAGAGTTCATAAAACATCTTAGTGTTCGTTGTACTGGCAATCTGTAGTGTAACTATCGCAAGTAGATTGTCGTTGTATCTTGGGAGACGATTGCCGTATTCCGTAAGCACCGCGAGCGGGGCAATCTCGTCTTAAAGAGAAAAAGTCCAACTCTTGTCTCAACATTTCTATGTATATCGTTACTTCGCTCGATTATTTTTCAGCCATTTAAGCATACACCATCCAGTTTATTCCAACAAAAACATTACAAGTTTGTAAAATACACCTATGTTTTGAGTGGAAATTTGTGTATGTTTATGTTTCATCTTTGAATACCTCTTATTATGTCTTTCCGGAAAAGAACATATGTCAATAAGAGCAAGAAAAGGCCTCGAGGATCCTATTGATTACAATGACTACAAATCAATGTTCTTTACACGTGCGGTAAGTATTACTAGTTTTCTCTTAAAATATTTTCGCTGTAAAATTTTAAGCTTATGGACATCGCTTATACTTATTGCAGTCATAAATGATGACTAGCTACAATAGTGAATGGAGTCTTCGAGGAAAACAACTAGAGATATGGAAATAAATGGTGTGCATGAGTCTCTTTTGATTGATTATATATTCCTTTATGTTTGAAGGAGTAGTAATTAAATTATTTGCCATTTTTAAGACTTCCCACTTCACACAATAAATGAATCACATAAAAGCGGCGATTGCATATACAAGCAATCAAAGACTAAGATATTATCTTTATATATGGACCCTACCCTATCATGATCCACATGGAAAACCTACCATTCCAACCCAAGACATTCCATTGATGACCCATCTTTTGTCTAAAGGAATTATTTTGTCTATTGGATAACGAGAGGAGGGAGATTGGTCCTTGAATTAGAAACTTAGATTATTCCTTTGTCAAATCCAAGTGCTAAAAACATTAAATGCAATCTAATTTTCTATATTCAATCTAGTATGATTACTTATCATTTGCTTATTTAATTTTTCAGATATGTCATTCCCAAAGGATGGAGGATATATGTGTACACCAGGGAGGTCAATTATGATCCACGCCTTTATCCCGATCCATTAACCTTCAATCCATGGAGATGATTGGTTCGTATTCACCTAACTTAACATTTTCCACATCTCACACATTACAACCATTTCATTCCAACCAAAAAGTGCTAATAATTCAATAAAATTTCCATAATAAAGTTAAATGTTTTTTCAATCTAGTAAAAGGTATTCCGCAAACATGTGACTACTAGGAAAAAAAAAACAAAGCAAAAGAAAAACATTATACATCCCAAAGACAAAATAGATCTAAAACCTCAACACGTACGGGAAAAATAAAATCACGTGTCGAAAAATAACGATTTGATCAACAAGAGATTACAATAAATTAGGTCTCGAAAATATCTTAATCAATATAAACCGCAGGTTAATCGGCGCCTATATGATTGAACCAAAATTAAAAACCAACCTTAACTACTAAAGTGATGGTAGGCCGCCCGGTGGTGGTGGCGATGGCGAGGCGGCAATGCTAGGGTGGTGGCGAGAGGCAGCGATCTTTGTATTCTTTGGGGTGGTGGCAACGCGAAGTGTAAAAAGGGAGAATATGATTGAGATTTGGTTTGTGCCTTTGCTTGTGCCCTCGATCGAGTGTGAAAGAGAATAATATTAAAACCTATGAATGAGAATAAAATTAAAACCTAACAACGGATTTTAAATCCGTTGGTAAAGTGAAAGATTTTAGCAACGACAAAGCAACTTTAAAATTTATCTTTAAAATTAAATGAAACAACGCCGTTCAACTTACAATAAATATTCCAACGGAATATTCCGTCGCTGGTAGCGACAGATAAAATTCCATAGCTAAAGGTCGTCGATATTCTGTTGCTATTCCTTCACGAATATTGCGCAAAAAAATTGGCGCCTTATTTACCAACGGTTTACCAACGGAAAGTCAGTCCGTCATTATTTCCATAGCTAAACCGTTGCTAATACATTGTTGTTTTCTTTTAATTCGAAATGTCTATTTCCGTAGGAATTCCGTTGCTATTACGTCGCTAGTTAGCGACGGACCCGTTGCTAAATTTTGTAGCTATTTTTCAGTTTTCTTGTAGTGTGGCATTCTCCCGGTTAAGAATGAGCTCGCTAAAAGAGGGATTGAATTGAACCCATTATGCTCCGGATGCGTAAGAGGTGGAAACGCGGTGCATGCACTTAGGGATTTGTCAAAGGGTTGCATTTTTATGGGAGGTAAGCCCTTTGAGAATCCGAACATATGGTTTTTTTGCTGGTGGGGGATCACTTGCAGATTGGATTAAAATGGTGTACTACAAATGTTGATGAGCTCATAGCTTGTTAGCTATGCTTTTATGGAGTGCATTGTTTGCTAGAAACCAGCTCACTTAACAGCAGAAATCTATAGACCACTCAAGGTGTTTGGAGATGGCTTTTAGAAGGCTGATGGAACACAAGAATGCTATTGAACGAGGCTACCTCAAACAAAAAGACTAATCTCGGATAAATGGGAGAAACCACAAATGGGGCACTATAAAATCGGTGTTGACGCGTCCATTTGAAAGGATGTCGGAATCGGGTTGGGAGTGGTAATTTGGGACCATGAAGGAGTTATTCGTAGATCATTGACCCATTTTATCCGGGAAGACATGGAGGTTGAGTAGCGAAGCGATCGCATGCGAGAGAAGGAGCTACGATGGCGTTCGAGATGGGCTATAGGAACGTTACTGTTGAAACTGGCAATATCAACATTTTCCACTCGCTCCAAAGGGACTCCACTGATTTTTCATACCTTGGAAACATTATAGCAGATATTAAACTTTTGAAATCTCATTTTATCTCGTTGACGTATAGTTGGATTAGAATGTCGGATAATTGTGTTGCGCATCATCTCGCGCGACATGCCTTTTCTTTGGGTTCTGTTGAGCCTATATCAGGAGAAGTCCCTGATTTTGTTTTGAACCTTGCTGTTGAGGAGGTTTCCCCTTAAGTTTATTAATGAAACTTTGTTTTCTCAAAAAAATAAATAAATAAATAAATATCACAAATGAGATTATCTTTACAAAAGTATAAAATATTCGCAACTAAATTGACTCGCTGGGCAGTACTCTAAACCTATCTACAATCACATTCATGGATGGACACGAGACATATACTACCAAGCAGACCTAGAATTTAACCTAAAATAACACTAAAATTTGTATTGTGAACTATCTAGTCAACAACCAATAAAAAGTCGCCTTCCACCATCTACTGTCCTGGTTATGCATAATAATCCTCACTTGTGTGACTAATTGCATATCTAATAATATTATAATATTTTAGGTCATTGGTAAATTTAATTAACGTGTAGAGTAATAATGAATTGATCACATGGCCGTAAACACACATATTTACAAGATTCCAAGACATTTGTCGAGACTATATAATTGGAAGGTTTTGGGCTAGCTATGTTTATTTAAAAACAATCTTACGAAATTCTTACATGTCATGAGATGTTTTAATTAGGGCTTATGAGATCTTGTATTTTATTTCAAAATAATTGTGGAGAGCTTATAATAATCTCTTAAATAATTTATAAGATGTTTCAACAATTTTAAGACCATCTAAGTCTTTTATTCAAGGGTGATTTTGTTTTTCCCATTCATATATATATATTTTTAGATTCGTTCTTCCCATTCATATTGAAATAAAGGGTAATAGATTAAATTCCCGATTTTCAAGGACGACCCCAGATTTAAAAATTAGTCAAATGCAGAATAATAAATTGTTAGGAAAATGTGGATCCAATATTTGAAGGAATATCATGTATGGTTATGTCCATGGTCTGTACCCAGTTTTTAGTGTTGAAAAATGAATGTTGAGATTTAATTGGGTTTCGTGTGAAAAGTGAAATAATTTTTGGATGGATGAATGCTAATGAGTTTTATGTAGGTTTGTAAATTAGATTATTTTTGGTTGATCAGTAATTTTGAATAGTATTTTATGTAAATGATTGTAGTGGAGCCCACTTTTCATATTTTAATTTTGAATATATAATATTATATATGTAAGATTGTAGGTGGTGGGTTTATTAGATATATATAATTTACAAAAGTAATATTTTAAGTGAATCGAGTTGATAATGGTACGTCTTACATATATAATTGTATGAAAAGATGAGAATAGTGATAGAAAAGTGATGTAGGACAGTGTATAGATTTGACAACCGAAATTAATCAAAATTGCATGATTGGTCCTGTAACTATAGTATGGTAGCAAAAAAGGTCTTGTAAAAATCATGTTTTGCAAAGAAGTCCTATAACTCAAGAAAGCTCTTGTAATACACATTAATGGGATAAAATTAGCTAAAATTAAGCCTTGATTAGAACTAATTTTGGGAATGATTTTAGGAATTTGAAACCCTAACTACCCTAATTTTAGAAATTTAATTTTTGATTCAATTTCAAAAATAAAGGAAAGTCAATTTTTACTAAAGGAAAAATCAAACCAAATCATGTTAATAAGAGAAAAAAATAAAATATGCATTTAGGGCATGTAAATGAAGTATTTTATGCATTAAAATTTCAGCAAAAATCATACCATATATATCTTGAAACATTGGTCTATAAATTCAAAGTCTTCCCTAGTGGTTATTCTTCACAATTTTCACACCAAAGCAATAAGGTAAAATTTTTCATTTTCTTAAAAACTCGTTTCGCAACCATACTCAGCCACCATCGCCGGCACCTCCACTATGGCCACAACTCATACAAATCTCAAGCCCCATAACTAAAACCCAATATAAAAACTACAGATAAAGAAGAAATAGAGGAAAAAGAGGGAAGCCGTCATCACTGCCGGCGCCGCTGGTCTCCGCTTCGATTCTGGGAGGAGAGAGAGAGAGAGAGATGAGGAGGGTCGGTTATGCAGGAGGGAAAAATAAAAAAGAAGAGAAAAGAGAAAGGGGGGGGGTAGGCCGTACGTGTAAGTTTACTAGAAAGAAAAGAGATGACAGAGAAAAAGAAAGAAAAGAGAGGAGAGAGAAAAAAATGAGAAGAAAAAAAAAAGAGAGAAAAAAAGGGGGGATGCCAAAAACTTTTGATGTTTACCGATGGCCAATTTTAGCTCTCTTTTTTACCAAGCCCGATTTTTGACCCAAACAAGCCATCTGCCAAGCCAATTTTTCTATAACCCTATTTAATTCAAATCTCAAATTTCTTCTATTCTCTTCTACAACATGATTTTATTAATTAAAAATTTACTTCGTTCTAGGAGACATTTAATTTGAATATTATGCATTCACGTTTGTATTTACTTCATGAAACTACTGCGTTTAAAGATGGGGTTTATTTATACTATGTCCTTATTAAATGCTTTTATTGTATATCTTGTGAGCATCTGCAATTATCTATTGAAGTATTTCTATTGACTATTGACACGAGGGATGAATGTGGTCCGGGAAAAAAGAATCCTTCAAGTGAAACTCTGGCCGTACTAATTATTGCTATGGAATTCCATGTTTATTTTTATATGCTTATTTCTATTTAAAGTCTACATAATTTTTAAATTATTTAATATTGTACGAGACTATGAATTCGTTTTGGACTTTTTTTAGACATATTTTTATGAGAGTATTTGGAGTTTGACAAGTCATAATTTCTTTAAAATGCAATTTCAAGCTTTGGATTAAATTTTTAGCACTTTATAAAATCATATATTGTTATAATTATGAAATTGGGATGTTATATTAGTGGTATTAGAGCGAGTCGAGTTTTCCTGTAAACTTGCTAAATTATTTTAAAAAAAATAGTTTTCATTGCACCATAGCTGCATTGCACATGAGATTAACATGTTAATATGAACTGTAACCCTTTTGCCTGAGCGTAAATATTTACTCAAAAAGATTTAAAAACGCTTATTCACACATGTACATTTATCCACATGAGATTAACGATCGTGCCTTTTATATGCAGATCAAAATAAAATTCCCTATATGAAATGCAAATGATGAGCCGAGGGAGAAGGATGGGAATCTAGCCAGCCAAACCTTTGATCCATGCTTTAAACTTCTGTCACACTTTGCGGATCAACTTTTATCTACATCAACTAAAAATTGGCAATATTACATTTGGTGAGTTCCAAGCTCAGCAAGTATAATCCGATAAAAATGCTATTTAACTTCACATAGGCATATCATCAGTAACCATTTAACATTCATTGTTCATATCATTCAGAAACACATAAATGCGCGCATATGTTTGATCATATTATTTTACTGTTATAGGCCAATTAATACCAAGAATAATCGTGATCACGAAGATGGCCATGGCACTCTGTAATTCTTAATTCACGTTGAGTTCAGTGAACTCGGGGGTGGCTGTACAGTACTCTGTAATCCAGAATTTCTGGATATCTGTAATTCTGCAACACATGATTAAAGGTCATTAGCGGCCATAACATAATCCATTAATCTCTGAAGAATGCATTTTCTATAATCACATATTTCATTTTCGTATCAATAATATCAATTGAGATCGCATGTCTCATTTATGTCAATAACATCAGTGGAGATCGCATATCTCAATTCCATTTCAATATAATCACATAGAGATCATATATCTCGATTTTGTCACGATATCACCAAAGAAAATCATACAATTCACATTAGAGCGCAACAAACTTCAATCACTATAACCAAACAAGTAAGAATTCAAACATGTCAATTATATAATTACACAAGTCAAATAACAACTTAAACGATTATACTCACAAGTGGTCCTCTTATCTGGATCATTTCTCCTTGTTGCCTTATTTGCTCCACTTTCGGGACTGAAACCAATTTAATTAGTTTCCTTATGCTAATTTTCTTTTTTTTTTTTGCAGGCCTTCTCTATCCTTTCCTATTTGTTTTTCTTTCTTCTTCCTTTTTTTTTCTATTCACAATCTTTCTTCCTTAGAAGGTAAAAATTCGACGGGCCATCAACTTTTTCATCCTGTCTTCTATTTTATTTTCTCTCTTTGTGTTCTTAGTGTCGTGTCGTGTGGTGTGTGTTTGTAATCTATTTTTTTGCTTTCCCCCTTCTTTTTTTTCGTTCGTGTGTGTATATATAGCTGAGTGTTTCCTATAATGGTAACATTCCTGCTTATCTTTTTGTAAGGCGGTGAGGTGTGTGTGAGTGTGATGAGTACTTAATTAGGATAACATAATAATATATATTATATGCATCTATATATCATATATTATTTGTTAGTTATATCTTTATATATTTAAACGTCACATATAAATATATAATGGTCATATGTGCATAGATGTACGTGTCTGTATTTATATATATGCATATATACACATTCATTGTTCTTCATATATAGATTTGAAAATATGGCTATATATAATATATATTAATTTTACGTTCAATATATTGACATCTAAAGTAATCATGTCAAAACATAGGATTTCATTATATTCTTATTTTTATATATGCATTCTAACGTGAATATGAAATTTCAAAATGCACGTAATTATGCCTATGAATGAGTACCATGATAATTTAAAATGCATTGTTTGGGTTATGACAATTTTACCACTTAAAAATTTCGTCCCCGAAATTTGTACCTGTGTCGATAAAGAACCATGTATATTGTTCTTTCATGTGTTGTTCTATTTCTCATGTATCTTCTTCTTTAGAATGAATTTTTCATAATACTTTTACCATTGGAATCACTTTGTTTCTAAGTTATTTTTTTGTACCCCACTATTTTCACTGGTTCTTCAACATAACTCAAATTATCAGCAATTTCAACGGGTTCATCACGAATAACATGTGATCCGTCTTACACATATCGTCGAAGCATGTTAACATGAAACACATTATGAATCTGTGACAATTCAGGTGGCAATAAAAACCTGAATACCCTTCAAAGATTCGGAGCCCATATGGAATGGTATTCAGGTTTTCCTACGTATTTATGAATCTGGTTCTTTCAAGCCAACTTTTTCCTACGTGTTTCTCCTTGGCAAGAAATACTCAGTTTGCCTTTCTTTCAAAATCTGAGAATACCCTTCCAAGGAGAAACATGTAGGAATATTTTCTCATCAACTTCATATTCCATTTCTTGCTTATGTTGATCAATAAAACTCTTTTGCTTATCTCGAGTGACTGATAATCGACTTTAACTTCAACAATGTTCACTTTTTAAATCGTGTCTTAAATCAAACATGGGCTTTCTAACAATCGTATTCCCTCTTCATCCCAACACAATGGGCTCCGGTATTTCCTAACATCTAATATTTCAAAAGGAATGATGCTGTGAAATGGATTATTATTATATACAATTTCCGTTAATACAATTTATTTATCCCGAGAACCTTTAAATTCAAGAACGCAAGCACGAAGTATCCTCTAGAGTTTGAATAATCCTTTCTGATTGGTCATCTGTCTGTGGAGGATATGTTGTACTAAAATGTAACTTAGTACCTAATGCCTATTGTAAGCTACCCCAAAATCTAGATGTAAAACGACGATCGCGATCTGAAATAATAGATAGAGGTACACCCTGTGGTTTAATAATTTCATTCACATATCATTTTGCTAGATCTTCGCGTGAAGAACCCCACCTAAATGGTAAAATATGAGCTAGCTAATTTTGTTAGACGATCAACAACAACCCAAACTGCATCATTTTTCTATGACTCGATATGTTTTAGCGCTATAGGTTCATCCAAAAATATTAATAATAATTGGTCTAGTCTAAGAATACTATCCTTAGTACTTTCAATAAATTTAACAACCCATATATCAGGGCTTGAGTTGTGGTTATTCGCTTAATTTCACAGCTACTTTTAATTTCCTATATATTAAGTGACCTTTATATTGACGAAATAACCATATTCTTCTTTAAACTACATAACTCTATTGTGATCCCCTAAATGATATATAGTCTGTAACTGTATCATTGTGAAAATAATTCATTGCATGTCCTTCATATTTTATAAAACCTTATAGAGAACTATCCCAATAGTAGTAGAGACATAAATTTGTTGCTACGAAAACCCACCAAATAAAATTATGCATCTTGTTAACCTCAAAATAATAAAAGATCTTCTAAATAATTCAATTAGATCATTGGGTCTCTATCAAAATTTATAAAATATATTCCAAAATGATCCCATCCAATTCATATAGATCAATATATATGTGTCTGGTAATCCATCAATAAGTGAATTTACAAAATGAGCAACAACTATATTATAATATCTGAACTCTAATACATTCTCATTAGTGCCCTTGTAACCTTAAGTTGCCTGTATGAAACTTCCTAGTACCAGATACATATAACGTTTTTGGATCGCAATAATATTATACCATTATATAAACAAAAATATCACTACAAGAAAAATGGTCAAAGGCATCATGTAAAAGACATTAGTTTCACGAATTGTATGATGTCTTATAGTATACAATATCATGTTTTAAGTGAAGCGATGTGTATGACTGGAATTGTTTGCTACTACACATCGTTTTTAAGAGACAATGTCTTTCACCACCTCTTTCTTGCTTTATAACATCAATTTTAAGGTCTGTTATTCCAACAGATGTCTTTGTCCACCCTTTATTGGTTTATAACATTACTATTAACATCATTTGCTTGAAATTTGATGTTATTACTTAAGTATTATAATTTTAAAATAAAAATAATTTAATTTCCCCAATTAATCCTTCACCAACCCAAAATCCCCCAAATCCCTTTCACACTTAAAAACTTTCAAAGCAAACTCTTTCCATGTCTTTACACAATGCAAGTTGACAAAGAATCACAACAATCGACGAGAAGATAGGACTCGTCGGTCATTGTCCACTATCCGTCACCGATCGTCCGCCATTTCTGTCATGACGCGAAATCTGTTGTAAGCTCATGTTCTATTTTCCAAATTGAATGCTTCGCCCAAGCACCATTGGACCATCACCTTCTGTCACAAAATCGAGCTATCGAGAACCAGTGCACCACTATCAGCCAAATGTCGCAATTTGTTGTTTATTATGGTTGTCTTGTTGATTTATTTATGGTATTCCAAAAATCCCCAACATCTTAAAAACCATAGCTCCTAAAAAGATCCCTTAATTTATGAGTATCAATCGTATTTTTTATTTTTGACTTTAGTAGTTGGATGCATTGTAGATTTATGTAACTAATGTATCTAGGTTTACTTGTGGCGCGTTGAAATCCACGTAAAATTTTGTATGAATTAGGATTGGGGATATGTGTTAATTGATGATTTGGTATTGAACTTTTGTATTGCAACTGGTGTTTCTAGGAAGGTGTGCTCTTGTGTTTGAAAAGATCAGTTCGAACACAATTATTTTAGATTTTGGATTGCATTTGTAGAAATTGTGTTCTAATCTGCTGTTTTTTTAGTACATGTTGTAATCTGTTATTGAATAACTTAACACATACTCATTTCCACATATTAAGCAACATCCTTCCAGCCTAATTCATCATTTTCTCCTTCAATTTTGGGGTAGGATAGCAGGCTCTCCAGTGATGTGTCGAAGCTCGTAGCCACCACTTGATTGCTTCCATCGCCACCGCTTCTCGCCATTTATTTGGTAAGTTTTAATTTCGTCGTGTAAATAGAAGACGTCAAGAGATTTTTGCAAATAGTATTCGTAAAGGTAAACTATTTTTTTAACTAGGTCACCTAGAACTATAGAAGAACAGGAGAACTTAAAAATTATCGGATTGGAAATAATCACCATGAATGAGAAGGCTAGTGTTTCCAAATAGCTTAATGCCGACATTGAAAGGTGGTAATTTTGTTGCTTTGGATTTGAATTTCTCCAATTTATTTTGATCTTATTGTTTTCCACCTCTAGTTTAATCATTGATTGATGTTTTTCGTAATCTTTTTGTGATTAGTTAGGCATCTTTTGTGTTGATGGGGGTGTATTAGTTTGAATGATATTGTGAGATTGAGTTATACACGTAGCATTTAAAATCGTTAATCGATCTAATTTTGGCTCTCCTCGGGGAGCAGATTAATGTTATACACGTAGTTGGCTTGAAGAAAGAATTGACTTTAAAGTCGACTTCAAAATCTCATTCTACCGAGGAAAGGTAGATTTTTATGGATAAATTTCTTTTTTTTATTGATGTGTGTAAACACACGACTATGCCCGATTTTGTTTTCATAGTGATGCGTGTAACCACCCAAATATGCCTAATGAGTTCTATGAATGGTTATTTGTTTAGTTAACTCTTTTGTGGAACATATTTATTAAGAACCGATTGTTGAATCATCCACTGTTAGGAATTTTATTGTTTAGATTTTGATGAATGCCATGTAAAACTTAGAATAGAAAGTTGGCACCCCAATTTTTTGTAGAAATGTATTGTAACAATTAGAGCCGCCAAGCCGAGTTAAGTCGCCTACGCCCTAACATGCAAGAAGACAATCAAGGCTTGAAGGAAAATCTCTGTGAGAGACAGTGAGTACAAAGAAGAAAAGCAGACAGAACTCGATTGAAGAAGCGGTGAGATACGGTGAGTGGAACATCATCAAGTCAACTCAAGAGAAGCCAAGTCTCAAGTGAAGTGAGAAGAGTCATCCATGATTGGAAGTCGACTCTAAGTCACCTGGGGAAAGCAAGGAAAAGCAATCAAGTCGAGATAATCAGAAAAGAACCGTTGCCGTAAATCAAGAGATTTACTTAAACAAGTAATATCTCCATACCACCTTTTCGGAGTGCTCGGGCCCCCGAAGCGTGCAATTGGAATGAACCAATGGGAAGCACTACACCGTGTCGAACTCGAAAAGGTGAAACAACAATTCATACGAGGAAACAAAGAATTCCAAGAAGCGCAAGCCAACGACGCAAAGTGACTTTCAAAAATAAGCCTATCTCTTCAACGGGCAAATTTTTGAAAGTTCACTATAAAAGGCCGAGGAGTTTGTTTGAGAAAGAGATGCATGAATGACACATACGTGAGATATACAAGCACATTAGAAAAATCGAAACAATCTCAATCCTCAAGCCTATATTCAAGTACATCAATCCAACACTTACCCGTGAAGGAAAGAGAGCTTCAACCGAGTTGAAGAGGAAACCTTTGAAAACAAGGGGTCTACTTTCCGGGAAGGATTGTAGAAAAGTTCAAAGTTGAACTAAGTCTTAAGCATTTGGAGGGCTTCGTGATCAAATCCAAAGAGCTTGAGCAAGTGAGTGTAGTAGCAAGGCAAACGCCCTGTGAAGAAGCCGAGTCGAACGAGAAGCGGTGAGTGATCAAGGCGTCTCGCATCGAGTCCCAAAGGATCAAGTCGGTTGTTGTGATCAAGACTTGTATCCGGACTGCTACCACTTTGCAAACCGATCATTACTTAGTGGATTCCTCCAGGAGTTGGAGAAGAGAGGAGTAGAAGAATTACCCCATCTTCGAACCTCTATAAAAACTTTATTGTGTCATTTACATTTCAAAGCATTTAAATCCCCGCACTTTTAATTGCTTATATCTCACGATAAATTTGCTATCCATTTGATAAGTACTAAATCAAGCTCTAAAATATTGCTTAATCAAACTTAAGGGTGTTAAGTCTTCCAATGAAAATAAAACCACAAAGTTGAGTTAAATTGTAGCCAACAAGGTGAGTTACTCCATCAATGCTCAAATTGAAATCGTTGAAAGATTAACTCTTACCGAGTGACTAATTCGATCGTCCATCAAGGACACAAGGTGTGTAGAACTAACTCAGAGATTTAAAAGGACTAAATCGAAAATTTGGTAAGGTTTATTCAACCCCCTTCTAAACCTTACACTTACACCCCTTGGGACCTACAAGTGGTATCGGAGCGGTTGGTTCATTGAACCCTCCGCACTCAAGTTTCGAACTAGATCTCCAAACTTTTCAAAGTCCTTTAGTACTTAAACTTTCAAAATTCTTTTTATTAAAAGTCATTATCATGGAAGCAAATTTGACACGCATCCCTATGTTCACTATTGAAGAATTTGATGATTGGAAAATTCGTATGCGATGTGCTCATCTATCAAAGATTACATGATGAGATGTGGATAGTAATAGAAGATGGGCCTCTACAAATATTAAAGGTGAACACGGTATGCAGAGAGTTGCGGTGAAGGAGAAGAAGATGTTGCTCCTAGACCAGTCATGGTTGAAAACCAAGAACCGAGTGGACAAATGATGACAGAAAAAGATACAACCTGGATAATGTAGCCAAGGACATCCTCTACAAAACCTGGACAAAGCCATGTTCAATAAAGTCAAATCATGCAAAACGGCTAAAGAAATCAGGACAAAGCCGACATTGATTTGTGAAGGCTCGTGAGCAAATCAAAGAAAACAAATTATCGTGGGTCGTACGTAAGTTTGAAATTTCAAAATTATCTCGGGAGAGAATGCGGATCAACTAGACGCTCGGTTTACTGAGTAAATCACAAATGAGTCAAGCTACACTTGGAAAGGAATATACACGAATGAAATGTGTATGAAGATCCTAAAAAGCCTTTCAAATTTGAATGGGAAATGAAGGTCATGGCATCGAGACATTCCATGGACCTATCAAAGACATCCAACCATGAACTATTCTCGGACCTCAAAGCCTATGAGTTTGAGCCGAGAAGAAAAGACCAGGAAGAGACAATTTGTACCCAAAACAAGCTGCTCTAATTGTCAAAGATGGGAAGAGAGCCGAGGTCAAAGAGGCAATTGACCCGTAAGAAATAGCCCCGATGGTCAAAAGATTTAACAAGTTCTTTAACAAGAACTACAAGAGAGGAAAGGGTGAATCTTCCGAAGACACTCGGCTCCCTCCAAATCAAGGGATGATAGGCCAACCAAGAGAACAGATCAAGCAACAAGTTGAGTATCAAAGGGTCGACAACTCAAGAGTAGAAAGAGTCGATCAAAAGGTCAATATCTATGTTGGAATTGCGAGACAACCAGGTCACTATGCCATCGATCGCTCATATCCTGTAGTCAACTTGGTACATGAATGAAGAAAAAGAAAGGTCTTGAGAAAGAAGACAAGAAAAGAAAAAGGCAATGATGGTGCAGAGATCGGGCTGAAAAACCAAGTCAAAAGAGAGAACAGTGATTGAGAGCGCTGAAGCCGACTACTCGAGTGACTCGAAGAAGAAGCCTTGATCGCTTAATGTCCAAAGAACAAGATCAAGAAGATGAGGTACAATCTAATTCAACAAGCTCGGACACTAGTGATAGTGATCGTGACACACACACTTCATCACCTATCGATCTTTATGATTCATTAGGCAAAATGATGAAAGATTTTGAGCACATTAAATCCTCACACACACTATTGAATGAGGAAAACAGCCTACTTAAAAGTCAAAACTCAAAGTCGACTAAGGAGCCGAGTGCTCTAAGTCAAATAGTGTTGAAAATGAAAGTTTAAAGGCCGAAAATGCTAAGTTAGTAGCAGAAATTGCCGCTATAGAAAAGAGGGAGAATGACCTCAAGAATGTTATTGCCTCATTCACTAAGGCATCTAAATCATTGGATGATCTTATTATGAGTCAAAGAGAATGTGGAGACAAGATAAAGGCTTAGGATTTAATTCCTTTGTGCCATGTCAAACCTCAAGAGTAATTTTGGAAAAAGGATCTTCAAGTCATGAAGAGTCAAAATCCAAAACTCTAAATATTGCACACACTTTCACTCCAAAGCACAATACTAAGCAAAGCGGCCTTGATTACAAAGGGAAAGGAAAACGATTGAGTGTCTTTGAAAGGGAGTGAGAAGAGATTCACCGAGTTCCTCAGACTCCAAAGTAAAAATACTCAGTAAAGAAGAAGCGAGCTACCAAAAATCCCTTAAAATCCATAAAAGAAATACATATGATGGGAATGGTAGAAGATATCCAAGACAAGCTGATTGGAACAATGTGAACTATCAAGACAGACTTATGGAATATAAGCCAGATGGCAAAGGCCTAGAACTCAACAAAGGCCATTCCAAAAGCACAAGAGCTTTCATCAGCACACATATGCACCTAGGCACTACACTCAAAAACACCACAATTACCCAAGAAAGGCAATTGCTAAAACACATATGCAGCATACAGACAAAAGAGACAATTTGTATGAACCTAGAATCCCCAAGCAATTTGCCAGGATTAATTATGATTATGGCAATCGATAGATGGCAACCTCTTAGAGTCAAATCATTTGGCTATAGGTTGGTTGGATCATCTTATAACTCTAACCCCTCGGGACCCGCACAAGAATGGGTACCTAAAACTTAATTTCTTGATTGCGGGTTCAAGGAACAACCGAGTGCCAAGGAACCTGGTACATGGATAGTGGCACATTCCGGACATATGACAGAAATAAGAGAAATCTGTCAAAATTCAAGGAAGTCAAAGGAGCAAAAGTCATATTTGGAGGAAATGAAGCTCCTGGTGAAATAAGAGGCATTGGATCCATCAAAAGGAATGGTTTAGAAATCACAGATGTTGCATATGTTGAAGGACTAAACTTCAATTTACTAAGCATCAGTCAACTCTGTGACAAGGGCTACAATGTTGGATTCAACATGGGTGTATGCCAAATCAAGGATATTGAATCAAATGAAGTTGTACTGCAAGGAAATAGACAGAAGAATATGTATGTAGTGGATTGGTCAACCGCAACACCCAAAGACTGTCTACTAGCAAAAAGAGCACAAATTTGAATCAAGTCAAGTTGTGGCACAAAAAGTTGAGTCACCTGAATTTCAAAACAATTAACAAGCTAGCAAGAAGTCATCGGTAGAAGGACTTCCGGACTCGATACAAGAAGGAGAGTATATGTGATGCATGTCGAGGAAGGAAAACAAATCAAGTCGTCTTTCAAAGAAAAGACATGCCCATCCTCAACAAGAATATTGCATCTACTTCATATGGATCTATTTGGCCCAAAGTGGAACCAACCAAAGATAAGTGGAAAGAAATACACCTTGGTGGTAGTAGATGACTACTCAAGATATACATGGACAATATTCATGTGCAAGAAGAAAGAAACTCTACAAAAGCTACCACACGGTGATGAAGAGGATACAAAATGAGAAGAGTCAAACCATTATCAAAATAAGATCGGATAGAGGAACCGAGTTTGTCAATGGAATAATAACAGATCTTGTAGTGAGAATGGCATTGGTCATGAACTATCACCGCAAGGACTCCACAGCAGAATGGAGTTGCGAGAAAGAAGGAACAGAACCCTCAAAGAAGCAAAAGAAAGACCATGTTAGTCAAGCGGGGTTACCAAAAAGATTTTGGGTGAAGCAATCAACACGACTGCTACACCCAAAACAAATGTATGATAAATAGACGGTGACAAAGACTCCTATGAGATCCGGATGGAAGAAAACCAAATGTTGCATATTTCAGGATATTTGGATGTAAATGCTTCATCCACAACAATGGCAAAGACAACCTAAAGGCTTTTGATGCTAAAGTCGATGAGGGTATCTTATTAGGATACTCGGTGAAAGCAAAGCCTACTGAGAATACTCAACAAAAGAACTATGGTTACAGAGGAATCCATTCATGTAGTATTCGATGAGCCAAATGTAAATGGAGAAGACATTGAAGAGTCGGTGATAAGTCAATCATTCAACCATACGAGAAGAGTCCCTATCTTCAAGTCAAGCCGGGATTATCAATTCGAAGAAGATGAGATATTTGAATCTCAAAAGCAAATTTGGAAAATTTACTAAGTGATTACGAGAGAGTCGACCACATCAACACAACTGCAAGTCGATCGAATCCGCCTAACTCACTCCAACTCCGATGTAAGATGGCCGAGAGACCATCCACGAGAACTTGTCATTGGAGATATAAGAGAAGGTGTCAAAACAAGATCTAGAACTCAATAAGAAGCTATGTTCACATGCTTCATCTCGCAAATAGAGCCAAAAGATGTGTCACAAGCATTGGATGACACACATTGGATTCAAGCTATGCAAGAAGAGTCAATCGGTTTGAGAGAAATAAAGTATGGGAACTAGTGCAAAGACCCATACATCAAAATGTTATTGGAACCAAATGGGTATTCGTAAATAAGATGAACGAGGAAGGTTCGTGGTAAGAAACAAAGCAAGATGGTAGCCAAAGGATATTGTCAAGAAGAAGGGATAGATTTTGATGAAACATTTGCCCTCGTAGCAAGATTGGAAGCTATAAGGATGTTTTCTTGCCTATCTTGCTCACAAGAATTTCTTTGTATATCAAATGGATGTAAAAAGTGCATTCTGAATGGGTTATTGGAAGAAGAAGTGTATGTTGAACAACCACCAGGATTTGAGAAGACTCTTGGAGACAAGGTATACAAACTCAAGAAAAAGCCTGTGCACGGATTGAAACAGGCACCCGGAGAGCTTGGTATGATACCTGTCACAATTTCGATGAAAATGGATTCACAAAAGGAAAAGTAGATAGAACTCTTTTTAATTCCGGACAAGAAGAGTATACGCTTGTTCAAATATATGTGGATGATATCATTTTTGGATCCACCGACAAAGAGTCTGTGTGAAAAATTCTCAAACCTCATGGAAAGCAAATTTGAAATGAGCATGATGGGAGAGAAGTTGACATTTTTCCTTGGACTTCAAGTGAAACAAATTGAAAGATGGAACCTTCATAAGTCAAACAAAATATACCAGGGATTTAATGAAGAAGTTTGGTATGGAAGAGAAGTCTTTCAGTAAAAATACCAATGAACACATCGGTCAAAATGGACATGGATGCAGACGGCAAGCCTCAGTAGATCAAACAAGATACTGAGCACTTATTGGATCATCGCTTCATCTCACAAAGAAGCGAGGCGGACATCACCTTTCTTTGTAGGTGTATGTGCAAGATTTCAATCTGCTCCAAAAGAGAGCCATATGACAAAGAAATGACTAAAAAGAATATCGAGATACTTGAAAGGAAGCCAAGAAGAGGCCTATGGTATCCAAAGGAAGGTGGATTCAAGCTAATTGGCTATTGATTCGACTATCTTTGGATGCAGAGTGGATAGGAAGAGCACCTCGATTTTTGTCAAATCTTTGGGAAACAGACTAATTTCCTGGTTTAGCAAGAAGCAAAACTCAATAGCCACCTCTACAGTATGAGTGCGGGAATACATAGGCGGGCAAATTGTTGTAGCCCAAGTCCTATGGATGAGACAACGGTGAGAGACTATGAAGTCGAAGAAAAAGAAATTCCAATCATGTGTGATAACACAAGTGCCATTGCAATCACTCAAAATCCTCGTGTTGCACTCAAGAACAAAACATATAGATGTTAGATATCATTTCATAAGAGATCATGTTGAAAAGAAGGACATTATCTTGGAATACATCTCAACCGATAAACAACTAGCCGACATCTTCACAAAACCATTATGTGAGTCAAGATTTGAAGAACTCAAGCATGAGTTGGGGTTAATTGGTAACCGACACTCGCATTTAATCAAAGAAGAGAATTAGAACAGAAAAGAAGTGAAAAAGAGTGAAAACAAAAATCAACTCAAGAATCACCAGATCGGAAAGACAATGACTACACCGAGTCGGTGATATTTGAGTCACCAAGAGAATCACGAGGAGTAGAGTTAAATCGGCAAGAGTTAATTTGAATAACTTATAAGCAAAGTGACAAAAAACGATCGTTTTAACTTAGCGGGAATATTTTAAGGAACACGTCAAAGATAATGATGATGTGTACGGGGACATAAAAAGTCGCACACTAAGCTTATGATTGGATATAAATCTTTGCCGCATTAAATACGAGACGTGAAATGCTCAATAGGCGTCACGAAATCCAAGCCGTTAATTTCGATCACAATTCAAAACCGTC
This sequence comes from Rehmannia glutinosa, assembly GCA_016081115.2. Classification (NCBI taxonomy): domain Eukaryota; kingdom Viridiplantae; phylum Streptophyta; class Magnoliopsida; order Lamiales; family Orobanchaceae; genus Rehmannia; species Rehmannia glutinosa. Next base: position 31,909,474 of record CM071925.1, on the reverse strand, counting down.
TGCACGCCCTTTCATAAACCATATTTAAACCATTTTCGTCCGTTTCTCCCTCACACTTCCAAAACTGTTCATCTTTTTCTCTCAAAAGGCAAAGGCAAATACTCTCGAAACCCTATCAACCTTCAAATCAAATTTCGAACTTTTCCTTGAAATTATTCTCGAGAAATGGCACCAACGTATGACTTTACCAAGTTGGGAAAACAAATCCACACCGGTTCGACCGTGGATTTGACGGAATGGTGAAGCAGGGGTCCGACGACACCCTGGTGAAGAAAATCGCGGAGAAGTTGGAAACGCCAGGACTCAAAACCGTTTCTAATTTGGAATATCCTATGACCTATGTGGAGGAGGTCGCACAATTCTACGTGAATGCTTTGAGATTCACGATGAAGGAATCAAGTCATCTGTTCACGGGAAGAAGCGGTGACTATCACCGCCAAGGATTTGGTGAATATTGCTCACTACCCGCAGAAGGAGCAATCGAAATTAAGGAAGCGATGTAAACTTGGTGACGCATGGAAAGAGATAGCCAAGTCCGACCTTGCCGATAAAATTATATACACAGCAAACAAGAGACTGGCCAAGGAGGATTATCATAAATTGTTGGACATAGTTGCCAAATGTATCGACATCAAATTTTGGCTTTGACCAACTATCAAAGGCAAAGCAAAGCTGGTTGTGATGGCTGCAATCATGGAAGAAAAGAAGATAAACCTGGGCTGAGTTTATCTCTACCGACTGTCAAAACGCTGGGAACAAGTCCTTCAAAGAAGATGGCACATTTGGAGGATCCCTAGGATATGGCCTAGTGATTGCCGGCCATCGGAGGTGAAAGAGTACCTCTTAGACATGGGAAGGCTTTCCATGTCAACAAGAGGATGTTCGAGCTAACCTCTCTCGGGTGCTCGGAAGCGAGCTTATGCCAAGAGAGCGACACAGTGAGGGGGAATCGGTGACCAAGATACACTTCGCTCTCTCCGGCCAAGAAAAGCTGCCCCTGCGGCGCTGCTAAGAAGATCACTGCCCCTGCAAAGAAAAACAAACATGCTCCGCCCCGCGCAGTGAGTCACCCCCCAAAGCCAGCTCGTGTCACACCGCCCCGCAGCTAGCCGGGTCGAGAAGGACTCACTAATGCCTTCTCTCGATCGTCAAAAGTAGGAGAATCGACAAGCCTAGACGGCCAGCTCCTCGTAAACAAACACAAGCTTAAGCCCCGCCGCCCAAGACTTAGAGGACGCCGCCTCGAACAGAAATTCCCCGGTACAAACCAGGAGACGAAGGAGACTCGTCAAACAGTCGAACAGAGAAACCAAGTGAGTCGATTACTCGGCCTAACACAAATACAGGAGACTACGGAGAAGTAGAGTCTCCAGATGTAATAGATGAAACCGCCAAGTCTCATGTCAAGGCGATCGCCAGAGGCAACCCGAAGACACAAATTTGTAGCTCACACAGCTGAAGCACAAGAAGAACCAGCCCAAGCGAATAGTGATGTAATAATCCTATCTCCACCTTACCCAAACATCCAAAATCTTCTCGCGTGAGTGGAGAAAATGGAAGTTGAGCAAGTCAAGGAGGGAAGTTCCAACGGCTGAATTCATAGAAGAAGAAGAGGAATCGCTAAATTTCCTTGGGATCGACTCTTGTGCTCCCAAAGACTTGATGAGGACAAATGCTTAGACATCCCGCAAATCTACAAGGACAGGGAGAGAGCAAAGCAAGTGGAAGAAGCCGAAGCACGTGAGAAGGCAAGCATCCGCCCTATCTCCGGCACCACGAACACTTCCATCCTCTTCTTGATGTCTTCTCCGAAAGTGATGAGGAACTGCAGAGAATGCCGCCACTGCGAGGAAGAGTTGCGGTCGATGCAGCAAGCCTTTGCATGAATCAAGAATCCTTCACGAGCAAAGACTCGATGGAGGGACCAGGAGAGTCCTCCAAAACACACTGAAATCGATCCAATGGGAGTGGTTCAAAAATAGCATGATGTTCTTCGCTACCACTTCCCAGCTCACTCGGAAGAAGGCAATAAGGATGGCGATGAACTGGGCTTGTGGGGACCCGGTCGAGCCAACCCCTGTTGAAGGTGTGCTACCACTGCCCCAACGGCTGAACCATCAATTGAAACAGCCGGGAGTCCGAGACGAGTGACCCCACTCCAAGTCACTCGGCTAGTGCGCCCGAGGGGGAAACTCCTCCACCGCGGCAAGGTCGGAGGATGCGCAGATAACTCCACAAAGAAGCAAGGAGGCGAAGAAGAGAAATTACAATCACAAGAAGAACAAAGAAGGTGCCATCAACGAAGCTCGAGGCGATTGAGACGTCTCGGTGAGGTGCCACCGCTCGATGGCTAATGACGCCGCCGATGCGATCGAGGCGGAAGAAGGAATGTACCGGGAGTTAACACTGCGGGCGATGAAAGTGCAATCCATGGGGTTGAGACTCCAATGGATGCCACCGTAGAAGACCCCGAGACACGGTGACATCGTTGAAAGGGAGGACCAGTGCCTCGCAGAAAGAGAGACTTGGAGGAAATGAAGGCCCACGGAGGTTGAGACTTCCGGGGTAAAGAGGTTGAAGTAGAGAACATCCCTCCCGCAATCATCGACCCATCCGAGAAGGAAATCAGCGCACTTCATGATTCCGTGACAACCACGATGTCACTTTTCCGGGATCGGCGATGAGGAAGGAAGCCGAGTCAACCCCATGACAAATCCAAAAGACTCATTGCGGATGTTCCTGCACGAGCAAGTCCGATCCCAAGACTACTCGTCAAACTTTTAACTTTGATGATGAGCCACCTCTAGAAATCTCATCATCGTCCGGTGACGCGCTTGATAAGGCCGAGGATAAGTCAATCGAAAAGGAAAAATCATTTGAGACCAACGGCATTAAGACATACCGAGGCTCAAGCAAGCGGGTCTACTTCACAACCCGGTGAACAACTAAAACCACCGCCCGGCTCCTCAAGCTACTGTTTGGATCGATTCCCAAAAGAACTTCACGCGCACCGCTCATCATCGAACAAATCCCGCCTCGGCGGTGATGAATCTTTTGTAGAATCTTTCCTTTCTCACCGGAGATACGAGAACTCACGAAGAGTCGAAAACGAGCAAGCACGTTATCACGGACCAGCTCTTGTTTTTCACTCGGGCACCATTGTTCCGGCCGATTTTGATTTGATTTTGTCAGATGGCCATCACCGCAATGAAGAATCACCAAGACGAGAAGTGTTCAAGGCACTCTTTTTGAAGTTGAAAAGATGGAGAGGCATCGGCCTCTTTGGACATGCGATTGACAACATGAGATGCCACCCTTACAATGACTTAAGAGGCATAACAATTCGAATAAGGGAATGGTGGCAACAAAGAAAGAATCGATGCGTGTGGAACAGTGAGATACTTTTAACCTTGTTCAACAAGTCTTTGGTGTGGAGAGTCGAGAATGTTGATGCGAAAAACGGTTCGAGGAACACATTGAGCATATGTATGAAGCTCACACCGCCGAGATCAAGACTGCCGTGAAGCGAGTAATGCAAATGATATACGGCGTTTGGAAGAACACATGACAAGAAAATTCAGCCTTCTCATGGCCGAGATGAAGCGATTTCATTGAGAATCCAACGCTACTCGGTCTCAATTCCGTGCCGCATACAACGCAAATGACTTGAAGCAGAATTCAACCATCGAGACTTCGACTTCATGCTTGCCAAAGATGTTCCCCGGGGTTCCTCTATCCTTTGATGATGCCAAAAAAGGGGAAGAGGAATACCTTAAAGCAAAGAAAATCCGAGGTCCGAAAAGAAAGAAAAGCGGTGAGAAGGGAAAATCGAGGAAATTTTGAAACTAAAGAAAGGAAAATCACGAGGGGGAAGGATCAAAAGATATGACCTTGATGATTGCACAAACCCCAACAGGTCCCGTCACGGTGACATTATAAGCAAAGAACTCCCGTGACTCGCCACTCCAACACTCTGTTGTATCTATGGCCGAGAAGAGAAAAGCAATTGAAGCGGGGATGAAGGAGGTGGAAGGAAGAATGGATGCCAGGGTGATGAACATCTTGAAAGAACACGGAGGCATTCCGGTTGATGAGACACGTATGCCATTTCGGATGTCGGGACAGAGCCAAGATCGCTTGACGAATTCAAAACGCTCGAATCGAAGGATATTTTGCAAATATGTCCATGGCTCAAGCTTGGGACAGTTTGGGAAAAGGGTCTCACATTATGTGAAGAAGGCGTGACAGACATGCCAGACAACCTGATCCTCTGCCGGGTCACTCCGCTTGGCACTCACCGAAAGAAGAAGGCCCCAAGACGAAAGATACGCCCGAGGTAGAGGAAGAAGCGGAAAGAAAGTGGAGGAAGAAGCTCTTGACCAAGTGGCAAATTTACGAGTGGCTAAAACTAACGCCGAGTATGTAAAGAGAATAGAGGAAGAAAACAAAAGACAAACTCAGCTATGGCAGGAGAGACAGGAAAGAACAAGGAAAGATGAAGTCGCCAGGAAGGCATATGAGAAGAAAAAGAAGGCGGTGATGACGAGAAGAAGAGAAGAAGAGAAGAAGATGATCTTGATCAAGATGAAAGAAGGAGACAATGAAGGAGATGAAGTGTTTGTTGTCAACCCTTCTTGTATTTTATATGTAAATACATACAATGTAAGTCTTCCGTAATAAAGCTATAAATTTTCTATTTTTGTGAAGACAATTACATACTCGATACACCTTGTAAACAATTGTGTTAAGTACAATTATGATATGATCAATAAAAAGATTGATTCTGCGCATACATTCTATGTCAATACACTATCTCGTATGTATCTTTTGTTATTTGCATCCTTGTATGATTTAAGTTTTGGCATCATCAAAAAGGGGGAAATTGTTAGGAATTTTATTGTTTAGATTTTGATGAATGCCATGTAAAACTTAGAATAGAAAGTTGGCACCCCAATTTTCTTTGTAAAATGTATTGTAACAATTAGAGTGGCCAAGCCGAGTTAAGTCGCCTACGCCCTAACATGCAAGAAGACAATGAAGGCTTGAAGGAAAACTCTTGAGAGACAGTGAGTCAGAAGAAAAGCAGACAGAACTCGATCAAGAAGAAGCGGAGAGATACGGAGTGGAACATCATCAAGTCAACTCAAGAGAAGCCAAGTCTCAAGTGAAGTGACAGAAGAGTCATCCATGATTGGTCGACTCTAAGTCACCGGGGAAAGCAAGGAAAAGTAGTCAAGTCGAGATAATCGTAAAAGAACCGTTGCATTTAAATCAAGAGATTTACTTAAACAAGTAATATCTCCATACCACCTTTCTCGGAGTGCTCGGTCCTTAAGCGTGCAATTGGAATGAACCAATGGGAAGCACTACACCGTGTCGAACTCGAAAAGGTGAAACAACAATTCATACGAGGAAACAAAGAATTCCAAGAACTCGCAAGCCAACGACGCAAAGTGACTTTCAAAAATAAGCCTATCTCTTCAACGGGCAAATTTTTGAAAGTTCACTATAAAAGGCCGAGGAGTTTGTTTGAGAAAGAGATGCATGAATGACACATACGTGAGATATACAAGCACATTAGAAAAATCAAACAATCTCAATCCTCAAGCCTATATTCGAAGTACATCAATCCAACACTTACCTCGTGAAGGAAAGAGAGCTTCAACCAGTTGAAGAGGAAACCTTGAAAACAAGGGTCTACTTTCCGGGGAAGGATTGTAGAAAAGTTCAAAGTTGAACTAAGTCTTAAGCATTTGGAGGGCTTCGTGATCAAATCCAAAGAGCTTGAGCAAGTGAGTCAGAGTAGCAAGGCAAACGTACTGCCTGTGAAGAAGCCGAGTCGAACGAGAAGCCGGTGAGTGATCAAGGCGTCTCGAGGCATCGAGTCCCAAAGGATCAAGTCGGCTGTTGTGATCAAGACTTGTATCCGGATTACTACTTTGTAAACCGATCATTACTTAGTGGATTCCTCCGGGAGTTGGAGAAGAGAGGAGTAGAAGAATTACCCCATCTTGAACCTCTATAAAAACTTCATTGTGTCATTTACATTTCAAAGATTTAAATTCCGCACTTTTAATTGCTTATATCTCCGATAAATTTGCTATCCATTTGATAAGTACTAAATCAAGCTCTAAAATATTGCTTAATCAAACTTAAGGGTGTTAAGTCTTCCAATAAAATAAAACCACGGTGAGTTAAATTGTAGCCAGCGAGTTACTCCATCAATACCACCGAAAGTCATTTGAAAGATTAACTCTACCGAGTGACTAATTCGATTGGTCCATCAAGGACACATTTGTGTAGAACTAACTCGTAGATTTAAAAGGACTAAATCGAAAATTTGGTAAGGTTTATTCAACCCCCCCCCTTCTAAACCTTACACTTACACCCCTTGGGACCTACATCCACTGATACTATTATATTGTATTATTGAGAGGTCTAGAGCAATAAATACATCTATAGTTATAGTGTTCTCGTCATATAATATATAAATATTTAGATATTTGGTTCACTATATTTACACTTCTAATTTTTATACTAGTTCTCAAAATCAAGGCAGAGTATTTTACCAGCTGGAGATACTTCTCAGTTCATCTAATCAAGGATGCTGACATTGTTCACACAAATTACTTGGATTATATCAAGAGGGAGAAGAATGGTGCTCTTTAAGCTTTTCTTTTTAAACACATAAACAATTGGGATGTGAGAGCATACTGGCACAAGGTAGTGATCCTTTCTCAATTTATCTTATCTGAAAATTTTCTCATCATCAATACCACAATAGTTTATTTATACAAATAAATTAGTCCTTAGAGACTGTTTTTGATTTAAGTTAACTGGAACTTTGGATGCGGTCAATAATAATTGTGTTTTCTATTTTGTATAGGTCCTTCGACTATCTACTACAACGCAAAAGATACCTGATTCTGTGATTTGCAATATTCACGGTGTAAATCCAAGTTCTTAAAGATTGGAGAAAAAGTAGCGGCAGGAAAGGAGCATGGAGAGCAAACTTAGCATACTTCCTAGGAAAAATGGTATGGGCTAAAGGGTATAAAGAGTTGATAGTTTTGTTAGAAAAGCATTAAAAAGACCTTGACAGCTTCAACTTGCAACAGGAGCAAACCCCTCTTATTGGATTGATTACAGACCCATAAGTTTGTGTAATGTATCCAATAAGATCATTACTATGATTCTGAATACTAGACTCTCTACTATCCTTCCTGATTTGACTTCTCCTTATCAAAGTGGGTTCCTTAGACACATGCTTATTAGTGACAACATATTGTTAGCACAATAAATGATTCATTCTATTTCTTGTGCTAATAATGTTGCTTTCAAGCTTGATATGGCTAAAGCTTATGATAGGGTTCAATGGCCCTTTCTTAAAGCTATGCTTGTTGCTATGGGGTTTCCTGATAGATGGATTGGGTATATTGATGCTTGTATGTCTAATTTCGGGGCTCGAGAGATGGAATAGATAGGCCTTCTGGTTTTTTTAAATGTGGAAGGGGGTTTAGACAAGGGGACCCCCTTTCCCCCACCCTTTTCATCCTTGCTGCTGAGTACCTCTCTAGAGGTCTTGATCTTCTTTTCCATCAGCATCCTTGTAGGTCCCAAGGGGTGTAAGTGTAAGGTTTAGAAGGGGGGGGTTGAATAAACCTTACCAAATTTTCGATTTAGTTCTTTAAATATACAGAGTTGATTCTACACACAGTGTGTCTAGATGGACAATCGATTTGGTCAATCGGTAGAGTTAGTCTCTCAACACACTCAATTTGGTGAAATTGATGGAATAACTCGGTTGTTGATTCTAAATTAACTGTTGTGGTTTTGTTTTCATTGAAGACTTAACACCCTTAAGTTTGATTAAGCAAGATTTTAAAGCTTGATTTAGTACTTATAAATTATCAAGTGGATAGCAGATTTATCGGCCAGATATAAGCGATTAAAATGCAAGAATTAAAGTCTTTGAAAGGTAAATGACACAAAGAAATTTTTATAGAGGTTCGAAGATGGGGTAATTCTTCTACTCCTCTCTTCTCCAACTCTGGAGGAATCCACTAGGTAATGATCGAGTTTACAAAGTTGTAAATGATCCGGATACAAGTCTTGATCACACGGTGACTTGATCCTTTGGGACTCGACCGAGACGCCTTGATCACTCGGTGGCTTCTCTTACGACTCGGCTTCTTCACAGGCATTTGCTTTGCTACTACAGCTCACTTGCTCAAGCTCTTTGGATTTGATCACGAAGCCCTCCAAAAGCTTAAGACTTGGCTCAACCTTGAACCTTCCTACAATCCTTCCGGAATGTAGACCCCTTTTCTTTAAAAGTTTCCTCTTCAACCGATTGAAGTTCTCTTTCCTTCACGGTGAGTGTTGGATTGATGTACTTCGTAATGTAGGCTTGAGGATTGAGAATGTTTCATTTTTCTAATATGCTTGTATATCTCACATGTGTGTCATACTTCTCAAACAAACTCCTCGGCCTTTTATAGTGAACTTTCAAAAATTTGCCCGTTGAAGAGATAGGCTTATTTTTGAAAGTCACTTGCGATCGTTGGCTTGTCTTGTTGCGATCCTTGGAATTGCCATTTCCTCTATGAATTGTTCTTTCACCTTTTCGGAGTTCGACACGGTGTAGTGCTTCCCATTGGTTCATTCCTTTTGCACGCTTCTAGGGTCGAGCACTCCAAGAAAGGTGGTATGGAGATATTACTTGTTTAAGTAAATCTCTTGATTTCGTGCAACGGTTCTTTTTCTGATTATCTCGACTTGACCGCATTTCCTTGCTTTCCCAGGTGACTTAGAGTCACTTCCAATCATGGATGACTCTTACGTCACTTCAACTTGAGACTTGGCTTTTCTTGAGTTGACTTGTGATGCTCCACTCATTTGCATCTCACCGCTTCTTCGAGAGAGTTTCCGTCTACTCTTCTTTGCCATATTCATTTGTTTTTCACAAAGAAAGTCTTCCTTCCGGTCTTCACTGTCTTCTTGCATGTTAGGGCGTAGTGACTTAACTCGGCTTGGCCACTCTAATTGTTACAATACATTTTACAAAGAAGAATTTGGGGTGCCAACTTTCTATTCTAAGTTTTACATGGCATTCATCAAAATCTAAACAATAAAATTCCTAACAATTTCTCCTTTTTGATGATGCCAAAACTTAAATCATTCAAAAATGCAAACAAAGAAAGATACATGAGATAGTGTATTGACATAGAATGTATGCAGAATCAATTCTTTTATTGATCATATCATTCTTGTTCCTTAACACAATTTACATTTTACGGTGTATCGAGCACATAATTGTCTTCACAAAAAATAAAGAATTTATGGCTTTATTACGGAAGACTTACATTGTATGTATTTACATAATAAAATACACGAAGGGTTGGACATCAACACTTCATCTCCTTTGTCTCCTTCTTTCATCTTGTTCAAGATCTTCTTCTCTTCTTCTCTTTTTCTCGTCGTCATTTTTGCCTTCTTTTTCTTTTCATATGCCTTCCTGGCGACTTCATCTTTTCTTAATCTTTCTTGTCTCTCATCCCATAGCTGAGTTTGCCTCTTGTTTTCTTCTTCTATTCTTTTGCGTACTCAGCGTTAGTTTTAGCCACTTTCAAATTTGCCACTTGGTCAAGCCCAGCCGAAGAGATCCCTCCTTTCTTTCACGGATCTACGTATTCAATATTCTTGGGCGGAGGCCCAGGTCTGAAGCTTCTTCCTCCACTACTCGCTTCTTCCTCTACCTCACGGGCGTATCTTGCATCTTTGAGTCTTCTTTCTTTCCCGGTGAGTGACGGCGGAGTGACCAGCAGAGTGATGCGCGGTTGTCTGTTTGCACTGTCGGCTTCTTCACATAACGTGAGACCCTTTTCCCAGATACAAGTCTCAAGCTTGAGCCATAGACATATTTGCAAAGTATCCCTCAGATTCGAGCGTTTTAAATTCATCGACCGATCGTGGCTCTGTCCCGACATACGAGATGGCATAGGTGTCTCTGTCTCTTTGGAATGCCTCTGTGTTCTTTCAAGATGTTCATGACTCGGGCATCCATTCTTCCTTCCACTTCCTTCATCCCTCGCTTCAATTGTTTTTCTCTTATCGGCCCATGGATATAGCAGAGTGTTGGAGTGGCGAGTCACGGGGAGTTTCTTTGCGATAATGTCATTTGTGTGAGGACCTGTTGAGGGGTTTGTGCAATCATCAATGTCATATCTTTTGATCCTTCCCCCTCGTGACTTTTCCTTTCTTCCGTTTTAACACTTCCTCGGCCTAATTTCCTTGGCGGTTGCTCCTTCCTTTTCCACTTCGGATCCCCCTTGCGCTTTAGGTATTCCTCTTCCCCTTTTTGGCATCATCAAAGAAGAGAGGAACGCCGGAAATAGACTTGCAAGCGGAAGTCAAGCCTGGCGATAGTTGAGTTTTGTCTCGAGTCCGCTGCAGAGTATGCAACCCGAAAGTCGGACCAAGTAGCGTTGGACTCACTTGAAATCGCTTCATCTCGCCCATGAGAAGGCTGAATTTTGTATTCATGGTCTCTTCCAAACGTGTAGATCACTCTTGTTTTGCTCTCGCAGCAGCCTTGACCTCGGCAATGTGAGCTTCATGCATGTGCTCAATATGCTCTCTCGGCTTCGTTTTTGCATCGGCATTTTGACTCTCCACACCGACTTGTTGAACAATGTCCGAAGTATCTCTGTTCCACACGCATTGTTTCTTCTTTGTTGCCACCATTCCCTTATCCGAATGTTATGCCTCTTAAATCACTGTAAGGGTGGCATCTCTGTTGTCGATCGCATGTCCAAAGAGGCTCGATGCCTCTCCATCCGTTCAACCTCGCCAAATAGTGCCTTGAACACTTCTCGAGCGTCGGTGATTCTTCTCATTGCGGTGATGGCCATGCAGCGTCAAAATCATAATCATTTGGAACAATGGTGTCGATGGAAGAACAGAGCTGGTTTGTGATAGCGTGCTTGTTCGTTTCGACTCTTCGTGGAGTTCTCGTATCTCCAGTGAAAAAAGGGAAAGATTCTACAAATGATTCATCACCGCCAACCGGGATGCATTCGATGATGAGCGGTGCGCGTGAAGTTCTTTTGAAATCGATCCTGCTGCCTTGAGGAGCCCGAGCGGTGGTCTCTTGTTGGTGGGTTTTGTTGTGAAGTAGACCCGCTTGTTGAGCCTCGGTTGTCTTAAACCGTTGGTCTCACCTGATTTTTCCATTTGATGGCGGGTCCTCGGCCTTATCGAGCGTCATCGGACGATGATGAGATTTCCATTGGTGGCTCATCATCAAAGTTAAAAGTTTGACGAGTAGTCTTGGGATCGACTTGCTCGTGCTTGGAACATCCGCACCGTGAGTCTTTTGGATTTGTCATGGGGGATGACTCGGCTTCTTCTTCGCCTTCCGATCCCGAGGAAAAGTGACATCGGGGTTGTCCTGGGAATCATGAAGTGTGCTTATCTCCTTCTCGAGATGGGTCGATGATGGCGGGAGGGATGTTCTCTACATCGCCTTCTTTACCCCGGGAAGTCTCAACCTCCCGTGGGCCTTCATTACCTCCGGTAGTCTCTCTTGCTGCGAGGCCTTGGTCCTCCCTTTCGCGGTGTGTCACTGTCTTAGGGTCTTCTGGTGGCATCCATTGGAGTCTCAACCCCATGGATTGCACTTTCATCGCCCAGTGTTAACTCCCGGGTTGTTCCTTCCTCGTGCCTCGACGCATCGCCAGCGCGTCATTAGCCTTCAGAGCGGTTGGCACCTCGGTGAGACAGTCTCAAGCATGCGAGCTTCGTTGATGGCAACTTATTTGTTCTTCTTGTGTTTGTATTTTCTCTACTTCGCCTCCTTGATTCGTTGTGGAGTCATCTGCGGCATCCTCCGGCCTCTTTGCGGTGGAGGGAGTTTCCCCTCGGTGGCGCACCGGTGAGTGACTTGGAATGGGGTTACTCGTCTCCAAACTCCCATTTGTTTCGATTGATTGTTCAGCCCGTTGGGGCGGTGGTAGCACACCTTCAATAGGGGTTGGCTCGATTTGGGGTCCCCACTATCCCGGTTCATCGCCAAGTCCCTTATTGCCTTCTTGTAGGTCCCAAGGGGTGTAAGTGTAAGGTTTAGAAGGGGGTTGAATAAACCTTACCAAATTTTCGATTTAGGCCTTTTAAATCTCGAGTTCTACACCGTGTGTCCTTGATGGAATGATCGAATTAGTCACTCGGTAGAGTTAATCTCTCAAAGACTCGGTGAGCATTAATAGAGTAACTCAATTGTTGGCTATAAATTGACTCAATTGTGGTTTTGTTTTATTGGAAGACTTAACACCCTTAAGTTTGATTAAGCAAGTTTTTCTGACTTGATTTAGTACTTATAAATTATCAAATGGATAGCAAATTTATCGTGAGATATAAGCAATTAAAAGTGCGTAAATTTAAATCTTTGAAATGTAAATGACACAAATAAAGTTTTTATAGAGGTTCGAAGATGGGGTAATTCTTCTACTCCTCTCTTCTCCAACTCCCGGAGGAATCCACTAAGTAATAATCGGTTCAGTGGTAACAGTCCGGATACAAGTCTTGATCACAACGGCCGACTTGATCCTTTGGGACTCGATCGAGACGCCTTGATCACTGGTGGCTTCTCGACGACTCGGCTTCTTCACGGCATTTGTGCTTTGCTACTACGACTCACTTGCTTAAGCAATTTGGATTTGATCACGAAGCCCTCCAAGAACTTAAGACTTGGTTCAACCTTGAACCTTTCTACAATCCTTCCTGGAATGTAGACCCCTTGTTCGATATTTTCCTCTTCAACTAATTGAAGTTCTCTTTCCTTCACGAGGTAAGTGTTGGATTGATGTACTTGAGATGTGAAGGCTTGAGGATTGAGAATATTTCAGTTTTTGATAAGCTTGTATATCTTCACGTGTGTGTCATTCATGCATCATTTTCTCAAACAAACTCCTCGGCCTTTTATAGTGAACTTTCAAAAATTTGCCCGTTGAAGAGATAGGCTTATTTTTTGAAAGTCACTTTGCGTCGTTGGCTTGCGTTCTTGGAATTCTTTGTTTCCTCGTATGAATTGTTGTTTCACCTTTTCGAGTTCGACACGGTGTAGTGCTTCCCATTGGTTCATTCCAATTGCACGCTTCTTGGGACCGAGCACTCGAGAAAGGTGGTATGGAGATATTACTTGTTTAAGTAAATCTCTTGATTTCTCGGCAACGGTTCTTTTCGATTATCTCGACTTATTTGCATTTCCTTGCTTTCCCCAGGTGACTTAGAGTCGACTTCCAATCATTGGATAACTCTTTTGTCACTTGACTTGAGACTTGGCTTCTCTTGAGTTGACTTGTGATGTTCCACTCATTTGTATCTCACCGCTTCTTGATCGAGTTCTTGTCTGCTCTTCTTCTTTCTTTGTACTTTTGTCTCTCGATCGAGTTTTCCTTCAAGCCTTGATTGTCTTCTTGCGTGTTGGGACGTAGGCGACTTAACTCGGCTTGGCCGGCTCTAATTGTTTACAATACATTTCTGACAAGAATTGGGAGCCAACTTTCTATTCTAAGTTTTACATGGCATTCATCAAAATCTAAACAATAAAATTCCTAACAATTTCCCCCTTTTTGATGATGCCAAAACTTAAATCATACAAAGATGCAGATAACAAAGATACATACAGATAGTGTATTGACATAGAATGTATGCGCAGAATCAATCTTTTTATTGATCATATCATTCTTGTACTTAACACAAATTGTATGTATTTACATATAAAATACGAAGGGTTGGAAAACAACACTTCATCTCCTTCATTTGTCTCCTTCTTTCATCTTGATCAAAGATCTTCTTCTCTTCTTCTCTTCTTCTCGTCATGTTTTGCCTTCTTTTTCTTCTCATATGCTTTTCTTGCAGCTTCATCTTTTCTTATTCTTTCCTGTCTCTCCTGCCATAGCTGAGTTTGTCTCTTGTTTTCTTCTTCTATTCTTTTTGCATACTCAGCGTTGGTTTTAGCCACTTGCAAGTTCGCCACTTGGTCAAGCCCACCCCGATAGATCCCTCCTTTCTTTCCACGGATCTACGTATTCAATATTCTTGGGCGAGAGGCCTGGGTCCAAGCTTCTTCCTCCATCAGCCGCTTCTTCCTCTACTGGGCGTATCTTGTCTTGGGCCTTCTTCTTTCCGGTGAGTGCCAGGCGGAGTGACCCAGAGCGACCGCTTAGGTTGTCTCATTGTCTGTCTCGGCTTCTTCACATAATGTGAGACCCTTTTCCCAAAGTATAGGTCCCAAGCTTGAGCCATGGACATATTTGCAAAATATCCTTGATTCGAGGCGTTTTGAATTCGTCAATCGATCTTGGCTCTGTCCCAGGCATCAAATGGCATACGTGTCTCTGTCCATTTGGAATGCCTCCGTGTTCTTTCAAGATGTTCATCACCCGGCATCCATTCTTCCTTCCATCTCCTTCATCCCCGCTTCAATTGCTTTTCTCTTCTCGGCCATAGATACAAAAGAGAGTGTTGGAGTGGCAGAGTCATGAGGAGTTCTTCGCTTATAATGTCACCGTGTGAGGACCTTGTTGGGGTTTGTGCAATCATCAAGGTCATATCTTTTGATCCTTCCCCCTCACATGATTTTCCTTTCTTGATTTCAAAATTTCCTCAGTGATTTTCCCTTCTCAATTTGTTCCCTTGTCATTGTTCCTTTCTTTTCGACTTGATTTTCTTTGCTTTAAGGTATTCCTCTTCCCCTTTTTGGCATCATCAAAGGATAGAGGAACCCCAGGGGAACATCTTTGGCAAGCATGAAGTCGAGTCTTCGATGGTTGAATTTTGCTTCAAGTCTGCGTTGTATCTTGCCGCGAAATTGACCGAGTAGCGTTGGATTCTGCCGAGATCGACTTCATCTCGGCCATGAGAAGGCTGAATTTTCTTGTCATGTGTTCTTCCAAACGCAGCGTATATCATTTGCATTACGCTCACGCAGCGACTTGATCTCGGCAAAGTGTGGGCTTCATGCATATGTTCAATGTGTTCCTCGGCTTTGTTTCGCATCAACATTTTCGACTCTCTCCACAATGACTTGTTGAATAAGGTTCGAAGTATCTCACATTCCACACGCATTGATTCTTCTTTGTTGCCACCATTCCCTTATTCTCGTTTGATGCCTCTCAAGTCATTGGTAAGATTGGCATCTCTGTTGTCCAGCGCATGTCCAAAGAGGCACGATGCCTTTCCATTCGTTCAACTTCACAAAGAGTGCCTTGAACACTTCTCGATTTCACTTGGTGATTCTTCATTGCGGTGATGGCCATCTGTTGTCGAAATCAAATCAAATACTGGAACAATGGTGCACGAGTGAAAAACAGGAGCGGGTGCGTGATAACGTGCTTGCTCGTTTTCGACTCTTCGTGGAGTTCAGTATCTCCGGTGAGAAAGGGAAAGATTCTACAAAAGATTCATCACCGCCGGATCTAGGATCTCTTCGATGATGAGCGGTGCGCGTGAAGTTCTTTTGGGAATCGATCCATTGTAGCTTGAGGAGTGGAGCGGTGGTTTTGGTTCACTGGGTTTGGTTGTGAAGTAGACCAAAGCTTTGGCCCGAGCCTTTGTCTTAATGGCTTCGTTGGTCTCGGTGATTTTTCCTTTTGATTGACTTATCCTCGGCCTTATCAAGCGTCATCGGACGATGATGAGATTTCTAGAGGTGGCTCATCATCAAAGTTAAAAGTTTGACGTAGTCTTGGGGTCGACTTGCTCGTGCCTGGAACATCCGCTTGGTGAGTCTTTTGGATTTGTCATGGGGTTGACTTCGGCTTCTTCTTCATCGCTTCCGATCCCGAGAAAAGTGACATCGGGGTTGTCCAGGGAATCATGAAGTGCGCTGATTTCCTTCTCGAGATGGGTCGATGATTGCGGGAGGGATGTTCTCTACTTGACCTCTTTACCCTGGGAAAGTCTCAACCTCCGTGGGCCTTCATTTCCTCCGGCGGTCTCTCTGGCTGCGAGGCTTTGGTCCTCCCCTTTCGACAGTGTCGGTGTCTCGGGGTCTTACAGATGGCATCCATTGGAGTCTCAACCCCATGGATTGCACTTTCATCGCCAGTGTTAACTCCGGGGTTGTTCCTTCCGTGCCTCGACCGCATCGGCCAGCGTCATTAGCCTTGAGAGCGATTGGCACCTCGGTGAGATAGTCTCGGTTATGCGAGCTTCGTTGATGGCAACTTGCTTTGTTCTTCTAGTGATTGTAATTTCTCTTCTTCGCCTCCTTGCTTCTTTGTCGAGTCATCTGCGAGCCTCCTCCGACCTGCTGCGGTGGAGGGAGTTTCCCCTCGGTGGCGCACCGGTGAGTGACTTGAGTGGGGTCACTCGTCTCGGACTCCGGCTTTTCAATTGATGGTTCGGTAGTTGGGGCGGTGGTAGCACACCTTCAATAGGGGTTGGCTCATTGGGGTCCCCACTAGCCCGGTTTCATCGCGGTTCCTTATATTGCCTTCTTCCGAGTGAGTGGGGAAGTGGTAGCAGCAACATCGTGGCTATTTTTGAACCACTCCCATTGGATCGATTTCGGTGTGTTTTGGAGGACTCTCCTGGTCCCTCCATCGATCTTTGCTCGTGAAGGATTCTTGATTCATGCAATGCTTCTTTGCATTTGTAACTCTTACGTGGCGTGACATTCTCCGGTTCCTCGTCACTTTCGAGAAAACATCAAGGAGAGGATGGAAGTGTTACGTAGTGTCGGGAGATAAGGCGAATCTTGCCTTTTCACGTGCTTGGCTTCTTGACTTGCTTTGCTCTCTCCCCTGTCCTTGTAGATTTGCGGGATGTCTAAGCGATTGTCCTCATCAAGTCTTTGGGAGCACGCGAGTCGATCCCGATGAAATTTAGCAGTTCCTCTTCTTCTTCATGAATTGAGGCCGTTGGAACTGTTCCTTGACTTGCTCAACTTCCATTTTCTCCACTCACGCAGACGATTTTGGATGTCCGGGTAAGGTGGAGATAGGATCATTACATCACTATCCGCTTGGGCTGGTTCTTCTTGAGTTTGTTTGTGTGAGCTACAAGTGTGTGTCTTCGGGTTGCCTCTCGATCGCCTTCAGCAGACTTGGGTGTTTCATCAACTACATCCGGAGACTCTACTTCTCGGTAGTCTCAGGTATTTTTGCTAGGTGAAGAATCGGCTCAGCTTTGGTTTCTCTGTTCGGACCGCTTGACGAGTCTTCTTCGTCTCTGGTTTGTACCGGGGAATTTCAGTCCGGCGGCGTCCTGCAGTCTTGGGCGGCAGGGCGGTGCTTGTGTTTGTTTCGAGGAGCCTGGCCGCCGCCCTAAGGCTTGTCGGTTCTCCTCCTTTTGACGATCGGAGAAGGTATTTGGGAGTCCTTCTCGATCGGCTCGCCGCGGCAGGGGTGACACGATTTCTTTGGGGCGGTGTGACTGCTGCGAGGGCGGAGCATGTTTGGTTTTTCTTTCTTTGCGAGGGCGTGATCTTCTTGGCGTGCGCAGGCGACTTTCTTCTGCTGTGAGAGAGGAAGCGTTTGTATCTTCGGGTCGGTGATTCCCCTCTCACCGGTGTCGCTCTCTTGGCATAAGCTCGCTTCGAGCACCGAGAGAGGTTAGCTCAACATCCTCTTGTTGACATGGAAAGTCTTCCCATGTCCCCAAGTACTCCTTTCACCTCCGATGGCGGCCAATCACTAGGCCATATCCTAGGGATCCTCCAAATGTGCCATCTTCTTTGAAGGACTTGTTCCCCAGCGTTTTGACAGTGGTGTAGATAAACTCAAATTTCGGCGGGTTTATCTTCTTTTCTTCCATGATTGCAGCCATCACAACCTTGACTTTGCCTTTGATAGTTGGTCAAAGTCGCCAAATTTGATGTCGATACATTTGGCAACTATGTCCAACAATTTATGATAATCCTCCTTGGCCATCTCTTGTTTCTTGTGTATATAATTTTATCGAGCAAGGTCGGACTTGGCTATCTCTTTCCATGCGCGTCCCAAGTTTACATCGTTTCCTTAATTTCGATTTGCTCCTTTTGCGGGTAGTGAGCAATATTCACCAAGTCTTGGCGGTGATAGTCGATTGCTTCCGTGAGCAGATGACTTGATTCCTTCATCGTGAATCTCAACATTCACGTAGAATGCGACCTCCTCCACATAGGTCATAGGATATTCCAGCGTTAGAAAGCGGTTTGATCCAGGACGTTTCAACTTCTCCGCGATTTTCTTCACCAGGGTGTCGTCGGACCCCGCTTCACCATTCCGTCGAAATCCACGGTCGAACCAGTGTGGATTTGTTTTCCCAACTTGGTAAAGTCATACGTTGGTGCCATTTCTCGAGAATAATTTCAAGGAAAAGTTCGAAATTTGATTTGAAGGTTGATAGGGTTTCGAGAGTATTTGCCTTTGCCTTTTGAGAGAAAGAGATTGAACAGTTTTAGAAGTGTGAGAGAGAAACGGCGAAAATGGTTTTAAATATGGTTTATGAAAGGGCGTGCGGGGAGCGGTTTTGGCTGGATCGAAATCAACGGCTTGGATTTTGACGCCTATTGAGCATTTCACGTCTCGTATTTAATGCGGCAAGATTTATATCCAATCATGTTTAGTGTGCAGCTTTATGTCCAGTACACACCATCATTATCGCCGACGTGTTCCTTAAAACATTTCGCTAAGTTAAAACGATGCGTTTTTGTCACTTTGCTTATAAGTTATTCAAACTTATCTCTTAGCCGATTTAACTCTACTCTCATGAGTTCTCTTGTTGACTCGGCTATCAGTGACTCGATTAATTGTCTTTCCGATATGATTTCATCGAGTTGATTTTGTTTCACTCTTTTTCACTTCTCTTCTGTTCTAATTTTCTTCTTTGATTGTCGAGTGTCACCACCTCAATTAACCCTAACTCATGCTTGAGTTCTTCAAATCTTGACTCACATAATGGTTTTGTGAAGATGTCGGCTAGTTGTTTATCGGTTGAGATGTATTCCAAGATAATGTCCTTCTTTTTCAACATGATCTCTTATGAAATGATATCACGACATCTATATGTTTTGTTCTTGAGTGCAACACAGATTTTGAGTGATTGCAATGGCACTTGTGTTATCACACATGATTGGAATTTCTTTTTCTTCAACTTCATAGTCTCTCGTTGTTGTCTCATCCATAGGACTTGGGCACAATTTTGCCCGCTAGCCTATGTATTCCGCCTCACTTTGTAGAGGTGGCTATTGAGTTTTGCTTCTTGCTAAACCAGGAAATTAGTCTGTTTCCTAGCATTTGACAGTGCACGAAGTGCTTTTCTGTCCCACTCGCATCCAAAGCATAGTCGGAGTCCGAATAGCCAATTAGTCCGAAACCACCTTTCTTTGGATACCATAGGCCTACTTCTTGGCTTCCTTTTAAGTATCTCGGTATTCTTTTTTCTTTGTCATATGGCTCTCTTTTGGAGCGATTGAAATCTTGCACATACACCTACAAAGAAAGGTGATGTCCGGCCCGCTTCTTTGTGAGATAGAGCAGGTGATCCAATAAGTGCTCTGTATCTTGTTTGATCTACGGGCTTGCCATCCTGCATCCATATCCATTTTGGTGATGTGTTCATTGGTATTTTTACTGAAGACTTCTCTTCCATACCAAACTTCTTCATTAAATCTCACGGTATATTTTGTTTGACTTATGAAGGTTCCATCCTTGAGCTTGTTTCACTTGAAGACCAAGGAAAATGTCGGCTCTCCCATCATGCTCATTTCAAATTTGCTTTGCATGAGGTTTGAGAATTTTTCACATGACTCTTTGTTAGTGGATCCAAAAATGATGTCATCCACATATATTTGAACAAGCAAAGATACTCTTCTTGTCTTGAATTGAAAAGTGTTCTATCTACTTTTCCTTTTGTGAATCCATTTTTAGTCGGGAATTGTGACAGGGTATCATACCATGCTCGGGTGCTGTTTCAATCCGACGGGGGCTTTCTTGAGTTTGTATACCTTGTCTCCAAGAGTCTTCCTCGCTCAAATCCTGGAGGTTGTTCAACATACACTTCTTCTTCCAATAACCCATTCAGGAATGCACTTTTTACATCCATTTTGATATACGTGAAATTCTTGTGAGTAGCATAGGCAAGAAACATCCTTATAGCTTCCAATCTTGCTACGAGGGGCAAATGTTTCATCAAAATCTATCCTTCTTCTTGACAATATCCTTTGGCTACTAGTCTTGCTTTGTTTCTTACCCACAGAACCTTCCTCGTTCATCTTATTTTGAATACCCATTTGGTTCCAATAACATTTTGATGTATGGGTCTTTGCACTAGTTCCCATACTTTATTTCTCTCAAACCGATTGACTCTTCTTGCATAGCTTGAATCCAATGTGTGTCATCAATGCTTGTGACACATCTTTTGGCTCTATTTGCGAGATGAAGCATGTGAACATAGCTTCTTGTTGAGTTCTAGATCTTGTTTTGACACCTTCTCTTATATCTCCAATGACAAGTTCGGTGGATGGTCTCTCGGCCCATCTTACATCGAGTTGGAGTGAGTTATTGATTGATCGACTTGCGGTTGTGTTCTTTGTGGTCATTCGACTCTCTCATAATCACTTATTTGTAATTTTTCAGTGCTTTTGAGATTCGGCTATCTCATCTTCTTACGAATTGATAATTCGCTTCAACTTCAAAGATAGGGACTCTTCTCAGGTTGGACGATTCACCTTATCACCGACTCTTCAATGTCTTCCCCATTTACATTTGGCTCATCGAATACTACATGAATGAATTCTTACGTAACCATAGTTCTTTTGTTGAGTATTGTAGGCTTTGCTTTGTTTGAGTATCCTAAGAAGATACCTCATGACTTTAGCATCAAAAGCCTTTAGGTTGTCTTTGCCATTGTTGTGGATGAAGCATTTACATCCAAATATCCTGAAATATGCAACATTTGGTTTTCTTCGATCCGGATCTCATAGGGAGTCTTTGTCATTTGTCTATTTATCATACATCTGTTTTGGGTGTAGCAAGTCTTTGTGTTGATTGCAGCCCAAAATCTTTTTGGTAACCCTGCTTGACTAACATGGTCTTCTTTGCTTCTTTGAGGGTTCTTCCTTCTTCTCGCAACTCCATTCTTTGTGGAGTCCTTTGCGGTGATAGTTCATGACCAATACCATTCTCAATACAAGATCGAGTTATTATTCCATTGACAAACTCGGTTCCTCTATCCGATCTTATTTTGATAATGGTTTGACTCTTCTCATTTTGTATCCTCTTCATCAATTTGTGGTAGCTTTTGTAGGGAGTTTCTTTCTTCTTGCACATGAATATTGTCCATGTATATCTTGAGTAGTCATCTACTACCACCAGGGTGTATTTCTTTCCACTTATGCTTCTTTGGTTCCCCTTTGGGCCAAATAGGTCCATATGAAGAGATGCGGTGATTCTTGTTGAGGATGGGCATGTCTTTTCTTTGAACAGCGACTTGATTTGTTTTCCCTTCCGACATGCATCTCATATACTCTCCTTCTTGTATCGAGTCCGGAAGTCCTTCTACAAGATGACTTCTTGCCAACTTGTTGATTGTTTTGAAATTCGGGTGACTCGGCTTTTTTGTGCCAATAACTTGATTCACATTTGTCTTTTTTGCTAGTAGCAGTGCGGGTGTTGCGGTTGACCAATCCACTACATACATATTTTTTTGTCTATTCCTTGCAAAAGACAACTTCATTTGATTCAATATCTTTGATTTGGCATATTCCCATGTTGAATTCAACATTGTAGCCCTTGTCACGAGTTGATCGATGCTTAGTAAATTGAAGTTTAGTCCTTCAACATATGCAACATCTGTGATTTCTAAACCATTCCTTTTGATGGATCAATGCCTCTTATTTCACCAGGAGCTTCATTTCCTCCAAATATGACTTTTGCTCCTTTGACTTCCTTGAATTTTGTGATTTCTCTTATTTCTGTCATATGTCCTCGGAAGCGACCACTATCCATGTACCAGGTTCCTTGGCACTTGCTCTTGAATTCCGCAAACAAGGAAATTAGGTTTTAGGTACCCATTCTTGTGCAGGTCCGAGGGGTTAGAATTATAAGATGATCCAACCAACCTATAGCCACATGATTTGACTCTAAGAGGTTGCCATCTATCGGTGCCATAATCATAATTAATCCGGCAAATTGCTTGGGGATTAGGTTCATACATCTGTCTTTTTTGTCCGTATGCTGCATATGTGTTTTAGCAATTGCCTTTCTTGGGTAATTGTGGTGTCTTTGAGTGTAGTGCCTAGGTGCATATGTGTCTTTGATGAAAGCTCTTATGCTTTTGGAATGGCCTTTGTTGAGTTCTAGGCCTTTGCCATTTGGGCTTGTATTCCATAAGTCTCAGGGTGATAGTTCACATTATTCCAGTCGGCTTGGCTTGGATATTTTCTACCATTCCCATCATATGTATTTCTTTTATGAGTTTTAAGGATTTTTGGTAGCTCTGCTTCTTCTTTCTGAGTATTTTACGTTTGGAGTCTTTGAGGACTCAGTGAATCTCTTCTCGGTATCCTTTCAAGACTCTCAATGGTTGTTTTTCTTTTCCTTTGTAACCAAGCCGAGTTTGCTTAGTATTGTGCTTTGGATTGAAAGTGTGTGCAACATTTAGAGTTTTGGATTTTTCGGACTCTTCATGACTTGAAGATCCTTTTTCCAAAATTACTCTAGAGGTTTGACATGGCACAAAGGAATTAAATCCTAAGCCTGTCTTGTCTCCACATCTCTTTGACTCATAATAAGATCATCCAATGATTTAGATGCCTTAGTGAATGAGGCAATAACATTTTTGAGGTCATTCTCCTCTTTTCTATAGCGGCAATTTCTCGCTTATTAATTTAGCATTTTCAATTTTTAAACGTTTATTCTCATCGCCTATTTGACTTAGAGTGCTCGGCTCCTTAGTCGACTTTGAGTTTTGACTTTTGAGTAGTGTTTTCTCATTCAATAGTGTGTGTGAGGTTTTAATGTGCTCAAAATCTTTCATCATTTTGCCTAATGAATCATAAAGATCGGTGGGTGATGAAGTGTGTGTGTCAGTCACTTTCACTAGTGTCCGAGCTTGTTGAGTTAGATTGTACCTCATCTTCTTGATCTTGTTCTTTGGCCATTAAGCGAGATCAAGGCTTCTTCTTCAGAGTCACTTGAGTAGTCAAACTTCTTTGCTCTCGAGTGTTGTCTCTCTTGACTTATTGTCTCAAATCCTCTCGCAGCCATCATTGCCTTTTTCTTCTCTTGTCTTCTTTCTCTCAAGACCTTTCTTTCTTCTTCGTTTGTCTTGTTGACTACGAGGATATGAGCAATCAACGGCATAGTGACTGGTTGTCTACAATTCCAACATAGATATTGACCTTTTGATCGACTCTTTCTATTCTTGAGTTGTCACCCTTTGATACTCAACATGTTGATGATCTTTCTCTTGGTTGGCCTATCATCCCTTGATTTGGAGGAGCCGAGTGTCTTCCGGAGGATTCACCCTTTCTCTTGTAGTTCTTGTTAAAGAACTTGTTAAATCTTTTAACCATCGGGCTATTTCTTACGGGTCAATTGCCTCTTTGACCTCGACTCTCTTTCCATCTTTGACGATTAGAGCGTTTGCTTTGGGTCTAAATTGTCTCTTCCTGGTCTTTCCTTCTCACTCAAACTCGTAGGCTTTGAGGTCCGAGAATAACTCATGATTGGATGTCTTTGATAGGTCCATGGAGTGTCTCAATGCCATGACCTTCATTTCCCATTCAATCGAAGACTTTTTAGGATCTTCATACATTTCTTCTCGTGTATATTCCTTTCCAAGTGTAGATGACTCATTTGTGATTTACGTAAACCGAGCATCCGGTTGATCGAGGTTTTCTCCCGAGATCATTTTAAAGTTCTCAAATTTTTGTACAAATGACCATTTGATAGTTTGTTTTCTTTGATTTGCTCGAGCCTTCACAAATCAATGTCGATTTGTCCCATTTCCTTAGCGGTTTGCAAGATTTCACTTTATTGAACACTGGGCTTTGTCCGAGGTTTTGTAAAGAATGTCTCGCTACATTGTCGGGTTGTATCTTTTTTTGTCATAGAGATTTAAAAGCTTTGGAGATCTGGTTCATGAACTGCTATGAGGGTTCAGCAATACGTAACCGGAACGAAGTAATACTG